>JAOEGS010005813.1:0-12475 GCA_025447755.1 Corythornis vintsioides
TTCCTTGTGTTTCCCCTCAACCTCTTGTGATTCAGAGATCCATGTGCTCCACTGTAATTAATGACAGTTTTTCAAAGAGTAGGATGGTTTGGAGGATGGGCTGATCTCCAGCTTTTGATTCTTAAGGCTTTTAGCTTATTTACTCAGGACTTTTTTTTCCCCACCTACATATCTATCAGAGGAGTGAGTCATACTCACACTCATGTCTATAATATTGCTTCTGTAAGCTATCTTTATTAGTATGGCAAGGGACATATAGAAGCTTTCAGGCTGCAGACATGGGATTGCAAACCTTAATTGCATAAGAATATTCTTTTCAACAGCTATCTGTATGTCTTGTGCTAGAGTAAGAGTCCTGTGTTATCTGGGGCTTAAAGGTGTTACTACAAATATCACCAGACAGTAAAGAGAATGTCTATCTCCTGGTCTGCAAAATTAAATTATTTTAAAAAGAACAACTCACTGCTTTACCAGCTCAGAGACAATCTTATATTTCTGGGAAGTGAAAATGGCTAAATAAGCACCTGTCAAGACCATATGTTCCTAACACTTGTGTTGTTTCTCCATCTAGCTGCCAGGACATTTGACTCTAGGAGCTGCTGAGTAGTTTCTTCAAGGTTTGAAGCATCTCTTTGAAATGTGGAGGGCATCAGTGCTGCCAGATCTCAAGATAATATAGCATCAAGTCATGCCAGCTGGACTCTTCTTCCTTCAGAGTTGCTGGGAAAGCAAACTGTGGTTCAGGTAACAGACTTGTGCTCTGGTAATTTGCCATTCCTTTCTGAAACAGAGAACTCCACATTGAGGACACAGTGTTAGGAACACATAACAGTTAACTTGCCTCAGCAGCAGTGTTTCTGTATCCTGGTTTGAATCTTGAGGTTGCTACAGTTTTGTTGGTTGTACAGAACCGTGGGAAGGAGTTGAAGAACATTGCAAATATTTACTATAGGCTTTTCTAGCAATTCAACTGTGTATCAGACCCTCTTCGGAGTAGCATTAGATTATAAAGGGACTAAATTCCCATTCTCCCACTGCCAGAGATACAGAGCATATTCAGCCCTATCTTTTTTAGGCATGTACAGGCTAGGATTTATGTAGAGGTAGCAAAACCAGACAGAGGGAATCCTTTTTTTTTTTTTTTTTGTTTCCTCAGGAATGTCATCCTACATTGCAATGCCTGGGATAGAGCCTTTCTGCCTCAAGAGTTAAATTCCCACTACAGGCATGAAAGTAGAAAGCAAGCTCCCCTGCACGCAGTGCCTTTCCTGAAAGTTTGGCATCTCTAACTACAAACAGTGCAGCATTTCTTTCAAGGACTGGAATTGTGCCCATGCACCAGAAGAAAAAAAGGTGAAATTTTGTAGTGTCATTAATAATTCCTTTATTATTAAGGGAATTGTATTCAATTTATTGTTTTCTTTATATTTTTATATCTTATATTAATAAATGGAGTATTTTTTTAGTCAAATGTTATCTAGATTCTGAAGGTGTTATGGGGAAAATGAATGCTTTCTTGAGAGATTAAATTTATATTCATCTTCTCTGAGAACATAACAGCAGATCTCCATTAAGGTGTCTGATTATAGAATGAGGAAGGGAAGAAAACCTGGAATACAAAAAGATTATTTCTAGCCTCATTGTGCAAGAAGTGGAAATGGAAAGGCAAAGATAAAGGAGTTCTTTGTTAACCCACCAATCCACAAATCCAGATTCAGCATAGTGCTGGCTCCCCTCCTCTGAGATCAAAGACATGGGGATTTACACAGGTTATGACCACACCACCCAGTCACACAGTGTGGCTGTACAGAAAACCTTAATTCCCTTCTCTTCTCACAACACAGTGCCAATGCCTATGTCTGCCATCCCACCTATTCACCTGACACTGAGCCCACAGAGTTTTACTTCAGGAAAAGTTGTCACAGAAGATGCAGTGTCACTATTTACAACATTCAGAACCTTTAAACTAAGAATCAGCAGGGTTTTAAGAATAGCAGAGGTTTTACCCTAGCTAAAAGAGAATGTGCTTTTTTCATGTCATCTTTCAGCTTAATTCTACCCTCTTCACCACACAAATACATTAATTGAAGGACAGCTTGTCCATTTACTTTCTAATTACGTTCAGCTATCACTAACAGCAAATCCAAATTACTTTTTGCATAATGAAATTATCACTGCTGCCTGGAGCAGAAAAATAAAGATGGCTTGACTCTTTAGAAGTCAAATGCAACATCAGCTTCTGAGAGATGTTATTATATACATTCAGAACAAATTATATTTAAAGAAGCCACATAACAAAGGAATATTTTTGCAATTTCTACTATAGTTTCTTTTCTCATAAAATACATACATTTCCAGTGATACTTGCAATAAGAGGGGGAAAAAAATCTCTTAGTACCTTCTCTTTTCAGGTCCAACAAATACCTTTATTTTATTTTGTTTTGCATGATTTCTTTCCCCATTAAAGCTTCAGGGCTGATTGTTTTTGTACTTTGAGCTACATAGCTCTTCCTCTTCTGCTTTTTCTAGACATTTATGTGCTTGAACTCATTGCTGGCATATAGAATGTAAAATTTCTTTCTATGGTGCGACATCCTATTACTAGAGGCTAAGACTTCAACATTTTCAGTGACATATATATTTACATTTTGCATGATTTTAAAATCAGTTTCTCTGAAATGTGAATGTTCCTGAGAGAACAGTTTGATTCCCAAGTGATCTCTCCATAAATAACATAGTCTTTTCATCTCTTCTCTCCCTATTGCTCCAGTATCTGTTTTATCTTATAATATCTGTCTCCATTTATGCTTACATTCTCTAATATATTCAGTTATAATATTATAACCACATAATATAATAATATTCAGATATCGTTCTACTTTTTTTTTTGTTTTATTTTGTTTTTCTTTGTTAGATTTGCATATCTACTGGTAAATTTAATTACTATTTCTTAATTTCTATAATGTGGCCTTAGAATGACTTATTTAACAAACAAGCAATTTTTTTATTTAACAAAAAGTTCCCAAGTTACACCAAAGTTAGTTAAAAGAACACTGAACACCCTAATACTCAACAGAAAATTTGAAAGTACGACACAGAAGACAAATCTTGGCTGGAAAAAAAAAGGGGGAGGATTTAATAAGTATCTACTAGTTGCTTACCTTCTCTTTATTTCTGAATGGAAAATTTGTGCTATTATGTTCAAGGGGAAAATAATATAGGTTTAGAAAACTCAGAAAGATTTAAAAATGATTTGGAAAAAAACTATATTAATTTGAATAGTTTTTTGAGGGGTGAATAAATACTTTCAGTCTAAATTTAGCATTCTATTCAGAAGCATCCTGCTCTTCTATAAACGACTGAGACTGTGTACATACAGGCTTTCCTGAATGTGATGTTTATTTGC
The DNA here is from genome assembly GCA_025447755.1 of Corythornis vintsioides. NCBI lineage: Eukaryota > Metazoa > Chordata > Aves > Coraciiformes > Alcedinidae > Corythornis > Corythornis vintsioides. The sequence goes on from JAOEGS010005813.1 coordinate 3,407, forward strand.
ATATGCCAAGAAGTTCTTCAGACAAATATCCAACCTAATATTATAGAAAGTGGATGCAAAACTAACTCCTGCTGTCAAGGATAGACAGCTGGCTCCCATATGTTCAAGCCAGAGAGACATTCAGGCTTCAGAAAAGCTGCTAGGAGGTCCATCCTTCCCAAATTGCAACGGCTGTGAACATCTTCAAAATTCCTCTGTGAGTGGTTTTGTTTAGCAATTAAAGAGTTTAAGATTTGTGCTTTTATTTGGGTTTTAATATGTCCATGAGGTAACAGAGCCCTGAGAGTCAAGCACAGAATAAAGGCACTCTGTGAAGGCCCAATTAAGTTTAAATGGTTTTAAGTTATTTTTGGAGTGTTGACAATAAAAATCAGTGAAGGAAATAAGGACACAGAGAGCTGAGATAAGCTTTAGATTTGAAAGACTCTCCCTTCAAGGCATAAAAATAGATCTGGTTTTGAGAGAAGCTGCACACCCAGAACTTCCAGAAACAGCCAGCAGCCCTTGAGGACATCAGCCCCATAAACAAGCTGTGATGCTCTGTTTTGCTTGGGTAGAAGTAAAAGCCCAAAACACCCATATCTGTATTTTTTTTCTGCTGGTTTTACCACTGAAGCTTTCTGCAAACACAATTTAAACCTCCATGTCTCACTTCCCAATGTAAAAAAAAAAAAAGAGCACCAAATTTTTAAGGTACAGAGATCCTGAGATTAGTTGGAAGTTTTACAATTAATGTGAGAGAACATTTTGTTGGCATCCTGCTGGCAGAAGTGTCACCTGTGAAAAAGGTGTCAGAGGTGATCAGATCTCAGAATTCATTTGCTTTGTGGAAAACTTCCTTGCTGTTTTGAGAGCTCCAAATGTGAGGTGACATTTAACAAGACACAGAGTGCCTTTTCAAAAACCAGCTTTTTTTTTTTTTCTTTCTGCAATCTCTTCTCTGTATCACATAAGTGTGTGGTATTTTTTAATCCTTATGTCAAAGAAGCTTTCTGCTCAACTCTGCAACAACCACAGTCTAAAACACAGTGATTTAAATGTTGCTCTTGACCTCTGTTATTTCCCCAGTGTGAATTTATTAAATCGACCTATTATTTCTCTATAGCACAGTGTTCTGCTTTAAATGAGAACTCCAGAATCACTTGGAATTGTCAGTGGCATTAAATAGAAGTCACTGAACAAAATGGAAAAGGTTATGGATTTACTTAGCTTGATGATACTGCACAGTGTGGCTGAAAACAATATGTCACTGATGGCAGTGCAGGGGAAGAAATGTCCATCAAACATTTTTAACACAGCAGCTTTTCAGCTGCAAAGAAAGCCATGGAGAGTAGCTCCCCCATGGCCTGGATCTGGACATCAGAAATAAGCTAATCAGAATCTCACCCACTGAATCTAAACAGTTATTGCTCATGAGCTAAAAGAACTTTTTACAGAAATTAAAGCTGTTGCTATAAACTCCAGAAAAAATCAACAGTTCTGTCTGAAAATACCTATTAAATAATAGAAATGTCATGTTTTTGCCTTCATGCAGTTATATTTATAAGTGTTCCTTTGAGTCTGAATAGTTCACTGCAAAAAAAAAAAAGCAGAAAACAGAAGTGGAAAAACCCATTGCTTCTGTATTGAAGCAATTAAATTTTTTACTAAAAGGGTGTTTGTATTTTATTCTCCCAATATTTGTTTAATATAGCACTTTATATTCTTAACAGTAATTATTATAGTAATCTTTACCTTTTATGTGTATCTTTCCTCTTTGCAACTTTGCATGTTTTCAAACCTTTTGTGGCTTTAAAAAAAAAAAATTAACAGGTGGGAAAAATCTCCCCAGATAAGGAGTGACCTTTCTTTTATTACATTTGAAATAATTAATTTTAATCTTATGTATACTGTACAGCATTTGGGAACTTGCATACAGTAAGCTAAACCAAGCTTGTTCTTTTCTGTCAAAACTACTAATTTTTACATTTCTTCGTTCTTTTAAAAATCTCACATCAGTCACTCTTTGTTTTAGAATTGCATCCTTCTCACACCTGCTGGGATGATGTAGGAGGTGGTTTTAGTCTGTCTGACCTACTACTTATAAACCCTTAAAAGCAAGGGGAACATGCTTCTCTTGCTTCTTCAGCCAGCTCTGTGATTTCTGTGGTCAGTCCCTCTCCTAGCTGATGTTCTAGTTTTGTCTCCATATCTAACATTTGCCCTACCCCCATTCCTGCTTTACATAGTTTTCCTTGGGCTGCTGCATGCCATTCTAATTTTCTGCTATATGCCATCCACGCACTTTCCCTCTGGCTGCAGAACCAGATTTAGTGAGCTTTGAGAGATCTATTTAATTACTGAAAGAGTATGCTGTCCAGCAGTAAATGTAATATGAATTCCAGAGGATCTACAGACAAGTTTTACTTGGCACTGACAGCTATGAGGTAAGACAATAATATGAGTTTGTGGTCACATAACCAGACCACCAGCAGAGAGTTATGAGAAAGCTAGACCCATCTTAATTGGGAAAAATGTAAAAAGCTTAGATGAGAGCCATCATTCTGGTCTTCTGTGAACACAAGCTGTGACTATGTAAACTGTAACTATGAATATCCTTAGCTTTATTCTTGGACTTTAATATCACTGTGTGAATCAAAAATTTGAATTTGCTTGAGATTGCCCCAAATATGCCTTTATTAAAAAAACATTCTCCCGCCAGAGCCTGCAGGATATAAGACTTGATAATCAACGTAGACTCCTTTACCTAAAACTGGTTCATGCCATTCTATAAATCTGTCAAATATCTTTTTGGTTTTCACAGTTTTAGGGCTGATTTCTAATTAGGTAAAACTCTGTAGCTTAAAAATGGAACCCTTTGACTTCTAAGTGGGGAATTTAGACCTTCAACATTTCTCTGAAACAGTTACGTCCCGAGGTGTTATTTTATATTTCATTTTTACAGTGATCTTATGCTAGGATGGACTGTTCATGCTGATCGAGGTGATTTTTGTGTGATGCGGGAGCCAAAGGCAATTTCTCAATGAGGTATTGCAGTATTTCCAGTGACGGGGTCAAACTTTTGCTTCAGAGACTTTCTCAAAAGATGCTGAATTTGATAAAAAGAATCTCAGATGCCACAGTCTTTGTCATTTGATTACACTAGGAAAGTTTTGGCTTGGTTGAAACCAATACTATGTTAGAAAACTGAAACAACCAAAGAAGTTGATATGTTTACATGGTGTAACTCCGTATCTTGCTCAATCAACAGTAACTAGCTTGGGGTTCACTAGAACCAGTTTTGAATAAATGTGATGTGATGCCTGAACTAATTAACCACAAGACTGAATTGTCTATCAGTGGTGGATCAGTGTTTGTTTTCTTTGAAGGTGTAATTTTTTTGGCTCACCACTGTTTAGTAAAAGCTTGGACTTAGCATTTTCTAGACATGATCTCCAGGTGCATCTTAACTATAGTCTGTAGGAAAATATAGAAGAAAATCTGAAAAATCTTTACTAGGATAGAGTTAGCACCCTAAGTAGTGGAATTGTGTGACCTGGAGTAAACTTGGAGCAGAGAATTGACTATATTAGACAGGAGGTAACTCCCATGAAGATAAATGTTTAATATTGGGTGAGGAAAATGCTTTGCTTTGCTGGGGGATCACTATTGGATAACATTTAATATTTTTTGTTTCCTGTCTAGTGGCCTTGGTGGTACTACACTACCCATATTTAAATCAATAATTCAGTGATTGTAAATGTGAGATAACCAATTTCATGTCCCTTTACTGCTTGCCAAATTATGAGTCTTTGTTATCTTCCAAGCAAAAGCAATAAGCTTGGTGATAATTCCATCACTGTGTATAACTGCAGGTGAAGGGTCAGGCAACAACTGGAAGGAATATATCTCTCTTGTCAATGCTGTTTTATTTTAGTTAGACATTTGTTGACTCACAGAAGTGACTGCCATAATGATATTCCATGTCACAAAACTCAGAGAAAGTGGAATTCTGGATTTCATTCCTTCTGTCAAAAATCATTTAGGTCGTTCTACAAGATGGCATAGGTTCAAGAAGAGACACTGAGAAAACCACGTAAGGAAGACTTCTATTCCTAAGAGTGCAGTGCTTGCTCCGTGTGCCTTTCTGGCAGCACAGGGTGAGCAGTGGCATGTGTAAGTGATTTAGCCCTTTGGCTCTTGGATAAAAGACTGTTATTATCAAATCCATCTTTCAATACATGCTTTTGGTGTGTCCGAATGCTGGGCCCAGGACTTCAGAAGTACTGACCGTGGAAGAGTAGGTTTTTTCCAGAAGTGCAGGGGTGAGTCCTGTGCTTCAGGAGTGTGTTGGCTGGGCTGCACTGCTGTAGAAACAGGTGGTAGAAATGCCAGTAGCAATGATTTAACAAAGCTCAATGCATGGCCTAATGGAAGAAGAAGATTATTTAATCTAAAATTAAAAAAAGGAAAAACAATTTTACTTGTCTATACTCACTCTGTCACTCTCACACCAAGATGTGTATATATAGGTAATCTATTCAACATGCAGGCAACGAGACACTGGTATCCAGGTAATCTGTTTAGGATTCATTGTGATGACATGATAGAAGGATGTAATTTGCTGAGTCCTCCTTACACCCATTGGGTTCCCCTTGGGTTGGGAGACATCTCTTGCTTTAGGCTATACTCTAAGATTATCCATCCCATCCCACCTCTGTCATAGGATTTGCTTTTACTTGGTTTTCTGAACTGAGGGTCCCAAAAAAGTGCAAGGCTCTGGGTGATGTGCTTAAATTTCATCAGCACATGCTTTTCATATAACATTTCTCTTCTGGCTTTTCCCTCTGGTACTTTCAAACCTTTACATGGCTTGTATTTGTTTAAATTGTGATGTTCATCAGTGAGGAATTATACTGGGAACTCCATGAATGCACAGGTTCACAAAAGGAGAAAATTGAATTTTCCAGAGTAACAATTCAAAGTAAGATTTATTTTATCTTGCTTATGTAAATTCATTGCTGTTCACAATCCAGGTGAGATACGAAAAGTTAAGGCAGTTGTTTAAACTGCTCAAAGAAAACATAGAATAATGCAGTGCAAATCAAAAGATCAAAACAGTGAAAAGCTAAGGCTTTGCTATTTAAAATTTACATTCTTGTTGTTACTAATTATTAATTTCAGTAATTTACCTGTCAGAAAACATCACTAATCCTGAAAATTTGTGTTAATACAATGGATATCTATTTATTCACTTTTTTTTTTTTCAGTTGTTCTTCAGGCCAAGGAACTATTTCTTTTGACAATAGCCCTTGCTTCTTTGAGTTGTCCCTGGAAGACAGTCCCTGCAAGAATTAGAGTTTTACATACTTAAAGTTCTTCTTAAATCTTCAATTGTTTCCTTACACTTCTATTCCCATATATGATCTCTGGTTTTACCTCTCTTATTTACACAGCCAGATTGGTGGTTTTACCTCTCTTATTTATGGAGCCAGAGAACAGGTTTTCTTTTCTGAGTTCATTCATTTATGTAGCTTTGGGAAAATTTAACTATATGACTCTGCAGCCTGACCTTAGGAAACATGATAGAAATTATTAATCTGAAACATACTAGCCCTGATCTGCTCATTTAAAGATTAGTGAGTAATCCCATCAAAATTCAAAAGCTAAATGTGGTTGTAAACATTACTTGAAGTTGTAAAATCTGCTGAATCCTTAATTTCTGAAGGTAGCATTTCCTCTTTCCCTCTTTTTTTTTCTTTTTTTTTTTTTTTCTTCATATTATAGCTGTGTGTCCTCAGCTGGTGTAAACTAAAATCATCCTATATAGTCAGAGTTGCACTGATTTAGACCAGCTGAGCCACTCCATCTCCCTTTTTGTACAAACTTTGTGCTCCCTCTCTGCGCTTTCAGCTGTGCACTCTTTTGTCGATGGCCTCCCACAGCTCACTACAAGCTATTTAAGTTTAACTTTTGTTGCTTTCATCATATAAAATATTTGTGGAGAAATGTAATTATAATGATATTGAAAAATCTGAAACCTCCTGCCTAGAAGAAACACCTTTGTATCAAGTTTCAAACAGTTCCCTGTGTATATCAAACTTTGTTTTCATCTTATATACAGGGGGTCTAGGCATGATCTTGGTTTCTACCAGACCACTGTTCCATGATCAGTAACATTAACTTTTAGTTTTCTGGATTAGTTAGTAGTTCAAATCTTATAAAGCCATGTCAGACAAACTCCAGACTTTCTACTTCTCTTTTTGGCATAGTGTGGGATGCCCATACTCTTGTACCATGGGGATGTTGTGGGATGGCTTACCTAAGACCCTTATGGTTTGAAATTCAGTCCCTTTCCTGCATGGAGTCCAAAATAAGACTGGGACTTTTATCCCATCGTAGGGAGGATCACATGATATCAACTCATCAAAATAGTACTAGTGGGATATTAATATGAAGGTGTACAGGGGCATGGGAACTAGAAGTATCCTTCACTATGAAACACATACAGAAGATCTAATTGCATACATGCACTGCCAGATGGTCCCCTGCTGAATACATGAATATTCTGACACAAAAGCTTCCAAGAAGAGGCTGGTGCAAGACAAACAAGTAATGTTTTTAAAATAGGAAAGAGGTCTGTTGACTCTCTATTAGTCCAAGATATCCTAGATGATTCAGAAATATTTTCATAAATATAAGCAATTGTTATATTGAGCTTGGATTTTTATATGTTATAGTTGCATTTTATGACTAATTGGGTGGCCCTTAATTGTTCACTATAAACACAATGGAAACTGAAAGTTCAGTGAATGTTAATAACAATTCACTAGCTTTTTATGCTGCACAGAAAATTTCCTGGTTCTGTTGCTTCAAGAGTCATTGCTGTTCTCCAGTTCCATTGTTTTCCATCTAGACCTTTTTCTGTTGTGATACAAACTGGATTTTTAAATGCATGCTTCTTCCCTACTGAAACCCCTTCTATAGAACAAGCCAAGAAATAAGAGATCCTGAATAATTCTGAGGCTATACTTCATAATAAGTTATTTTTTTAAAAACCACAAACCCTACATACAGAGAAATCTAGATTGGTCAACTAACAAAATTCTGAATAAATATTGAAGTAAGTTGGGTTTGTGGTTTTGAATATAAAATGGAAAATGCTGGCTAGTGGTAATGTAACTATAATCAGCTGACCTGGACTGTCAAAAATGCCTCTATTCTATCTTCTTAAAGACTAACTATATTCCCTCCCTGCCCCCCAGCTGAGGAAATGAGAAATGCAGTAAGGATGAGTAGCCATTGAAGTCACATACCCAGTTACATCCTTCAATGTCATGAAGCCTAATATCAAATAAGACAGAGACACATGACATGCTATTTAAACACATTTATATATTTAAATAAAGGGATTTGTTTCATCTCACATAGGTGTCCAGAAGTTAGATAGGCAACCTGAGCTACGTCTATGTCTCCTGCCTCTGCAACACTGGGGAAAACAAGCAGATGACATTGCTTCTGGAAGTTATGGCCCCTAGTTTGAGATTAAGTGAAGCCTTTAGGGCTAAGGAGCTCTTAAGTAATTAGGGCAAACACTTTAGCTAAAATCTAGGTTTTAAATAGTGGAAGTTACATGGGAGAAAGATTTCTCCATAGCATGCTCTAAAGGCAGAAGAATTCTTTTATATGAAGCAAATATTAAATTATTAAATTAGGGGACTTGTGATCCCAGAGCCCCATAGTTTAAATGCTTGCTTTCATGGACCATTTGTGCTTTTGTCCCTGACCACAATATTGTTTTTGTTAAAGTGTTGGATTTTAACATCTGCTTTCTGAAATTATAATGACAGCATATATAAAAATAACTTGTGATAATTTCCTTTACTGTACTATTCAAGTAATTCTATACTGCTAATGTGATCTTTCATGAGAAGGTTGCATAGCACCTTAGAATTTCAAAAAATGAAGAAGAAAAACAGAAGTATTCTAAACATTTACCTCAACCATTTGGAAGTTTAGCTATAACATTTAGGTGGGCTATTTTATAATAATAATACTCGAGGGCTGGTTGCTTCCTACAATTTATTGCCAGGGATGCCAGTTCCCTGTCTTGTGTGCTGAGGACAAGCTATGCAGACAGACATGGCAAGTCTACTGCACTTTTGACCTGCAGGTTGCCTTAGTTTTCTGTCTACCTGCATTAATATTTGTTCATTTGCACATGTCTTTGTGTACAACAAAATAAATGCAATCTCTCAGTGTAGCTTCTGCCCATGGTTCAGAGAAATAATTAATAAACATTGCCCATTCACTCCCATACATAGTTTTTACATGCAGGAGTTGTTGAACACACGTCTCTCTATTCTAGGTCATTTGGCTTTCATACTCCAAAGCTGGCCTCTCTTGGGAAGGTCTGATGTCTTCCAGTGTAAGGCAGGAGGAAATTAAAACAACCCTGTGGAAAAAGAAAAGAGGAATATTTTTCCCTCCTTGCTGGATTATATTCCCTTGGGGCTCAGCAGAAGTCTGTACTGCATACTGAATGCGCAATAGATGGTTCTGCTAGGGCTAATTCTGTGGTAATAACTCAGCAAGATAAAAAAGCTAATAGGATGCCCATGTGTTTAAAATAGTCTTCCAAAAACATATTTTCAAAATAAATGTGTTCCAGAAGATGGACTGGAAAGAGACATTTTTTATACCCTAATTGGAAAATAAAAGCACCCTACATTAAAATTTTTGTTTCTCTACTGAATTCAGTTACAGTTGAATTTTAAGAAGCATTTCTTGAGAACTGTGCAGAGAATCTCTAACACCAATGCACAAGAAAATTTGTAGCAAATCCTGGTACTTGTGGAGCAACTCTTCTTTTCACAAGGGTTATGTAATCTAATAAATAGCTACTGAATAATGAATGGCTACATCATTCTATTTGTAAATTTAATTACTTATTAATGTAGTAAAACGTTTGTTAGGTTTTTCTACCTAAAATCCTGGTATCATAGAATCATAAAATGTTAGGGATTGGAAGGGACCTAGAAAGATCATCTAGTCCAACCCCCCTGCCAGAGCAGGGGCACCTAGACCAAG
>JAOEGS010005815.1:0-11454 GCA_025447755.1 Corythornis vintsioides
CCCAAGCTGCAGGCATTCATATAAAGGCATTTGAGTTGGGGCCTTGATAAGGTACCTGGAGCCCCCTGATGATACTCAGATATTTCTACAGCAACCAACCTCTCAATGACCTGTGCTCTGCCTGCAACCTGTCAGGACACCTTGATCCTGTGCCAATTCCCAAGAACCCACAATCTTGCCAGGACACTCCTCCCCCACAAGCACCAGCATACTTTGTTCCAGCTCCCCCTCAGTGATCCCAACTTCACCCCCAACCCCTTTCATACTCAGTTTAAAGCTCTGTCTGTGAGTCCTGCCAGCTGCCTACCCAAAACCCCTTTCCATCTGTGGGATAGGCTATTTCCATGCTTTTATATTTTTAAGTGTTTCTTATATCAAGATAGAGTTTGACTAATTTCCATTCAAATTCCAGTTGTTGGACCTCATTACGTTTGGTATGTGATTAGTCACTCCTAACTTCAGGCACACTAAAAGGTATGTGTTCACTGTTTATGGCTTGTTTGGTTTCCCTCTACAGTCAATGGTAGAAAAAAGGAAACAAGACCAATTCCTCCCACCTAAATATATGTGCCTATGACAGACAGGATGAATTGATGTTTGGAGATCCTGTTTCCCTCCATGGAATAAAGGAGTCTAAATGATTGGTGTATACTAGACAAATAATTTTAAATGTCTAAAGGAAGATGAGATGCATCCTTTAACTGGCAAGAGTGAAGTGCTACAGAGTATTTGATTTGTTTTCTGGATGCTATACTTCCCTTGGTAAATTGTTAAATCACACTGAGTACCTCTACAGTCTCTGACATTTGGAAACAGAACTATGTCTTATGGCCCTTAACAGTGTGTGGGAGAAGAGATCATAACTTTCTTATTCCTTCCTTTTATAATGTTTTTAACATCTGAAAGTTGTACAAAATATTTTCATGCTAGCATTGCTCTGGCAAATCCTGATGAGGTCATCATGAACAAAATCCTTGTGTCACCAGATGGCACAGAATGGGATGGACCTATTGAAACACTCTTCTCTTTGAAATAATGTGTTCTTCCAGAGACTGTGTTGTTGTTGTGTAACCCAGCCTATAAACCACTCCAACTTAGAAAATAGTTTATTTCTCCCACTCCTGTTAGTTGATTGGTTCATCATTTTTTCTATTCTAAAATAAGACTTCTTAGCATAAGTGTCTAATGTTATTTTTTTTTCTTTTCCATACCCTGTTTATACCAAATTAGTAGTTTTGTATAACTATTCAAAGAAGTATTCAAATAGTTCTTACCTTTCCTGATGATATAGAACAGAGAGAAGTCTTAAAAACTCTCAGCTATCACTTTGCTATGCAGTGCTCACTGCCTAATTTTCTTTCTCATGGTAACTGAAATGTCAAACTTGAATTCTATCCTTCCAGCAAGATGCCTCAAGGCAGGCAGAGCCTGGCTTCAGGTCTGGGTGGGCTCACCAGTGTACAGTGATAGAATACTTGACTAGGTCAGATGAACATTTTTTGCCTATTCTATTTTTTTAATGTCATCATACCTAAACTGGTGATTCAAACACAGTTTGTGGCTATTATTAAACTCAGGTCTTTGATTTTCTCCATTGATCCCAAGCTGCTTTGTAGCACAGCAGCTTTTGTTTTCCATCCCATTTCCAGCTCTTCCATCCTCAGGATAGTTCAGCTGTACCTAACTCCCTCTCCCTTGCCACGTAGTTGCTTTCAGTAGAACCATAATGACAATTTTCCTACGTACTCATCTCTGGTTTAGCTGAACATTTCTGTAAGCATCTGAAAAGGTGTGAGTTTAATAATGTGGTTTGCTTTTGAGTTTACTTTGGTATAAAATAGTGTGCCACCTTTCTTTCCTTAGACTATAAATCCTAGCCTCTAGTTTTACCCTAGCTAGCTATTAACCACAAAGAAGGAGCTGCTGCAAATGAACTCTCAGGAAGATATCATGACTGAAGTTTTTTATGCCATAGAGCTGCTGGAATTTTTTCATGTTAATAAAACAGTAAGGCATCATTAGTTAGTGCAAAAATGCACTCTTGATCTATTTAAATCCTCAGAGTCTGGAAGTGCAGTTCATATTTTACTACTGAGGCTGGTGGGAACTGAAAGAACCAAGTTCCTTGCTATGAAATAACATTTGATAACAGATACCTAGCAGGAATATTCAGGGTTCATGCATTCCAGGTACTTGGCAGCAATTCCACCTGCATAACTAAAAATAATTCACAAAGAGATGTAAAAGTCAGTGTTGGAGTATTTGCACATAATAGCAGCTAATACAGTCAGAAAATATTCACTGTTTTAAAAGTTGATGAAAGCATTATTAGAAAGTTCGGAGACACACAGTTCAATGAGAACAGACAAGCTAGGTAGAAATATGACCTGTGAAATGCCAGCAGATTGGAATTGGAATAATATTAACATGCTTACTGCTTACTTAAAAATTACTTACTCTTTCCAGTATGTTCTCTTATCAATGTTCCTAAAATAATTAATAGGCCATCAAAAAGGATTAGGTAGCATAATTTTATTGATAACATTAATATGTGAGGTGAAAGGGCTTCCAGTCTTGGTAGATCCATGTCTTGATATGTTCATGCACATATGGGAGGATTTATTTAATCTGGCTTTGGCCATTTAAAAGGGTTTTTTTTAAGTGTCTCATCTATCTATATTTAACATTGAGAGGGCACTCAAGGGACTCTTATTTCCATTTATATTAATAATCAGTCTTAGCACTCAAATTAATTTTTTTTTTATAATTGTGAAGGGAGCCCAAATAAATAATAGCCTAAGTCTTTACACCTTTGTGGGATAATGTTAGGTCAGAAAAATCATGATCATGCCAAATATGAAGATGTTCTTTGTTGCCTATTCTGTGCTGACCCATAAATCAATATCAAGTTTATATAAGACTATGATGGTGACAGTAGCATAAGTATGTTATATGGAAAGGAACATAAAGAAAAGCTGAATTACATAAAAGGTATAAATGAAGATATGCAGACCTTTAATAATGCATGACAGAACTGAAATGGGGTGAAAAGCATTTTATTTTCTTGAGAATGACTAATCTTTCACAAAAATTGTATTGTAAGAGAGAAAAATCACAATGCCAAACAGTATGTTGCAAAGCTTTAGCTATCACAAAATGTTATGGACCATATACATGATGAACATGGTGCTTTCTTTGGGACCTCAGTCATCTCAGCCTCAGTAGGCTATTGCAATACTAAGGCTATGGTTCACCAATGAACCTGAATGAACTGAAGCTTTTTTCTCTGTACAGTTGTGTGAAATTAAACATAGGTTTTAATATGTGTTGCATTGAGGCTTTTAGGCAGACAATACTCTGACTCTCAGGACAAGTTGAAGTAGCTCTTTTTGTCTGTGCTGTGTGTTTGTTCCTATCTAGTGTTTGGGATTTGGGGATTTCATCTCAATATTACCTTGCAGTGTGTTCTTAGTACATTATGGAAAGTCATAAATAATGAAGGAGTAGTAAAATTAAAGAACAGAAAAGGCAGTGAAGACTGCACTTCATTTTCTCAAAAAATTGAGACTAACATTTTCCTGTTTGATGTGAAGGTTAAAAAATATATAAACGTTATGGGCATACTTCAGCCAACTAGATAGATATGGGATGGATTCGAAACCCTTCTCTGTCAGCTCTGTGTGGAGCATGGACACTAACTCTAGGATATCTGATTCATTAACAATAAAGGCAAGTGAATACTGCAAGGCTAACTCAGGCAGAATACATCAGCCTACATTCTTTTTTGTTTTTGTTTGTTTGTTTGTTTGTTTGTTTTCCTATGCTCAACACTCCTGCAATTTTGTCCTGAAATGTTAATTGAAATTTTTAATTTTTGAAAAAAAAAATGCATTGTTCCTAGGGCTTGACTGCATTACATTAAAAATTTGGCTGACTTTCTATTATCCAGGTTAATGGGGAGCTGCTGAGTGAGATACACTGATCAGTAGGAAAGCCAGGTAATACTGGTTGCAATTGATCTGAACTCTGTAGCTGAGTTACACAGGCAGTATCACCACTGGAGCACAGAAAGCACAGTGCAGAGAAATTGTAATGACTCCGCAGGAATCATATCAGGCATAGAATCAGAGAATAATAGAATCATTAGGTTGGAAAATTAAGACCATTGAGTCCAACTGTTAATCCAGTACTGCCAAGTCCACCACTAAATCATGTTGTCAACTGCCAAATCTACATGTCTTCTAAAGACCTCCAGGGATGGTGACTCAGACACTGCTCTGGGCAGACTGTTCCGGAGCTTTACAACCATTTCTGTGAAGAATTTTTTTCCCAATATCCAATCTAACAACACCACCACACCCCCAGCACAACTTGAGGCCATTTCTTCTCTTGCTTGTTATTTGGGAGAAGAGGTCAACCCCCACCTCACTACAACCCCCTTTCAGGTAGTTGTAGAGAGTGGTAAGATCTCCCTTCAGTCTCCTTTTGTCTGGACCAGCCAACACCAGTTGTGTCAACCTCTCTTTGTAAAACTCGTTCTCTAGACTCTTCCCCATCTTCATTGCCCTTCTTCAAAGATGCTCAGCCCCTCGATGTCCTTCTTGTAGTGAGGGGCCCAAACTGGATGCAATATTCAAGGTGATTAGTGCCAGGTACAAGGGGACAATTGCTTCCTATTCCTCCTGGTCACTGTATTTCTGATACAAGCCAAGATGCCATTGGACTTCTTGGCCACTGATGGCTCATATTCAGCTGGCTTTCAGTCAACACCCCCAAGTCCTTTTCTGCTGGGTAGCCTTCAAGCCACTCTTCCCCAAGCTTATAGCATTGCATAGGGTTTTTGTGACTCAAGGACAGGGCATAGCGCTTGACCTTGTTGAACTGTATACAACTGGCCTTGGCCCATCAAACCAGCCTATCCAGATCTCTCTGTAAAGCCTCCCTACAACATCCACAGCCTTTCCCCCATCCACTAAGTGGGTCATCTTGTCATAAAAGGAGATCAGGTTAGGCAAGCGGGACCTGCCTTTCATAAACTCATGATGGCTGGGCCTGATCACTTGGTTGTCCTGTATATGGTGCATAATGGCACTCAAGATGATCTACTCCATAACCTTCCCTATTACCAAGGTTAGAATGACAGGCCTGTAGTTCATTGTATACTCCGTCAAGTCCTTCCTTTAGATGGGCTAGCTTCCCATTTGCTAACTTCCAGTCAACTGGGACCTCCCAGTTTAACCAAGACTGCTGATAAATGATGGCAAGTGGCTTGGTGAGCACTTCCACCAACTCCCTCAGTACCCTTGGGTGGATCCCTTCCAGTCCCATAGACTTATGTGTCTGTGCTCTCAGCTAGCACTGAGCTAGGGATTATAAGATTTGCCTGATTTCAGTTCACTATATACCTGATTACTTTGTTGTCTCTGTAAATGGGCTTCCTATCATTTTCTATATAGAAAAGTTCACTAAATCTTCATAGAACCACCTCATTGTGGACTCCATCCTGTAGAAAATAAGACCTACACTTTATGAGCTGAAGCTGGACCTGGAAGCAGTATAGCCAAGTTTTTACAGTTCTTCATCAGAACAATGCACAGTCTTGCAGATCAAGCATATATGGAGCCAGCTCCTGTGTGTCTGTGTAATATTAACAATAAATGACCACTGGTATTCTTCTCAGGTTTATATAGCTGCCTACTGCTAAGAAAATTGCATTACTCTTTATTCTGACAGTGAAGACAGTTGAATTCCATTTTATAGATATTTCCCATCCGTACAGATAGCTTGCAGACAGGTACAGAAGGTATTTCAAAGACATTGATGACTCTCATCCTCTCCAAAGAGAATTTGGATTAACAAGTGGCTGTTATTTCACTGATGATTGTTTTAAAAAAGTATTTAGTTTAATCTGTTTCACTCGGAATTGCAGCAAAACACCAGGGAAAAAAAAATCTCAAGCAAAACTAGACAATTCTAGTATTTGTGCACACAAGTATAGGTTTTCTTTCTCTTCTTCTATGCAAAACAAACGAAACACACTTCAGAAGAAAAGTCTGAGCTGTGGATAATTAGCATTGTGTCAGACAGTTTGGCAGGAGGCAAGAAAGGTGCTCCAATAAAATGTCTCATTCTGACATCCACATAGCCCAGTCATCTACGAACACTTCATCTAGATGAGGGACTGCAGCCTGCGGGGTCTTCATTGCTTGGACGGGGACAGATTCTGCAGCATCCAATAACCTTGTCTAGTATGCTGAAATCACATAATAGCCTCATACCTGATGATAATGTCCTCAGCTCCTTTCTGAGTGGCAGCTCATTGACAGTAAGAGAAATCCCTGTTCACAAAAGTCCTCATAACTCAAAATGTTTCTTGCATATGTAGCCATACAGACCAGGTGTAATCCAATTCTCTGTTCTTTGAGATGGACCCACTTCAGTGCTTTATGTGCAGATTGTTCTCTAGATTGCCTCACTGGAGAATAAGGTTAGTCTGTATTCAAAATATGTTGGAACTGCCAAAGCAGGATGATTTGAGCCTTTTTATATTAGTTTGAAGATCTATAAGGAATGGACAATCACAAATTGATATATAATTGTTGCTTCAGATTTTCAACCTAACTTTAAGCCTTTATTTAGATTAACAAGAAATCAGGTAAACGTTGAGCTTTCTTCTCTGTTATTGCATGTGCTCAATTTTTCCAGTCACATGAAGGGAAAAGGTGTTGAAATACCCCAAGAAAGGTCACCTGATAAATATAGCATGATAATGTGTGCAGACTTTTTGTATTGGGGGTCCACCTGTGTCCTTAAGATCCCAGATTTCTCAGAGTTCAGTTAGGATTCAGTAGGCACCTGACCTCTTGGATGGCACACAAATGTAATCAGTAAAAACAAACTAGATCTAAAAAAAACCCTGTATAAATAGAACCTTTAATTCTTCTGAGGTAAAACAAAGAGAGGGAGGAAATTGTCTGTCAAAAAACATCTGTCATAATAATCTAAAAAGATATCTCACTGACACTAGTTAAATTTCCGCAGGGGGAAAAATGCCATGCAACTCCATGTCAAAACAACAGAGTACATTTTGCTGCATGAAAACAAGATGTGATGGAAGATCAACACATCCATCCATACTAGGTGATGGTTATTAACACCCAGGACCTTTCCAAATGTGACCGTATCAATTTGTGATCCTTGAAACACTGAACTCTTACCAGTGTCATTCCCAATTCTTCAGGCTTTGGAAGAAGTTCATTAACTACTTTAGCAAGGTCTGGTGTATCACTAATATCTGTGATGCTTGCCTCATCTCTATTCTTATTGTGGAGTAGACATATAAGCTAATATGCTTAATAACTTTAACTCTGTTACTGCTTTCTTACTGAAAGTTTACCCTGAACCACAGTCTCAAACAGGTGAGGAGTGTCAACTTCTTGAATGCTCCTATCTCTGCAGGCTGTAGAGAAAAGCTGAAAGATTTTGTGCAGGTAAAAATTGTTTGTGTGAATGCTACCCTCCATGGCAAAGCAAAGCAGCATGACAATTTACTTTCTTGAAGGTAAGCATGGCCTGAACTGCTTTACTTATAGCCAGATGCTTCACCTAGAAATGAAAGTCATTAGAGATGGTTCTGCTGATGCTTATCAGGAGAGGTTCAGTGATACAGATAATGCCATTAAAATACACAAAACAATGACAGCATAGTGAGGCTCATGACTGAGCATAGAAGTCAAAATCATCACGGCCACAGAAAATAATGGGAAGGCATAGCCTTATTTTACTGTCAGTGTAATAATAGAAAAGAATTCACAACTATGGCCTGATCTTACTGTTACTGAAATTGTGGTAAAAGACCAAATAAATTCCATCCCTAGTAGATTGGAACTATAAAACCTCTTTGTTCTCAGCTCTTAGATACTTCTCTTGTCCAGATTCAATTCAAACTTTTTTCTATCATTTCTACTGCAAATGTAATTATTAAAGTCATATGTATGATCAAACATAATTTGCAAACAGCTTAAAGACTTGAGATGCATTTTTAAATGAAATTCTAAAGCCCAGTATTCATTAATAACTTCACTTGCTGTTCATAATTATTTTTATCAGTTTTATTACTTTGTAGCTATTTAATTGTTTAAAGACCATAAAACATAACATTGTTGATTAGAATAAAGAAGCAGCAGCTCTTTTATAACATAACATAATTTTACTGTTGGTTTTATTAACATAAAAGGATATATTGAAACATTTTTTATAACTGTTAAAATCTTTAATGATAGTAATCAACTTTTATATTTCTTTAATTTTCTGTTCTCTCTATTTCTTTTATTGTATCCTCTATCTATTTAACTTAAACTATTTCTGCCATTGATAAGATGGGAAAATAAAGTCCATTTCTTTGTTAGAATTGTCTTCATATATTCTCATTTATGAAGAAAACTTGTCATGTGCCTAAATTTCAATGTGTGAAAGTAGTAGGAAGTTAAATTACTTTTACATATATAATATTTGTTCATAATTTCAGGATAAAACCAGCCTTGTTGCTCGCAGTTCAAGTAAATTATCTTAATTCATTAGCTGGAGAAAGAGATGTTACAACATGTGGAGCAGTGAGAGATGGTCAGTGTCTCTTTTTAGGGGCAGAGAGAAAAAGTCAGCACTTAGGGCATTAAGTGGTAGAATACATGATAGTTGCAGCATGCCAGTCTAGTGTCACTTACTGATTCCATGGTATTTAATATTCAAAGGAGTTATGTACTCTAATTCTTAAGCATGTCTTACAAGAAAATTGTATAGGTTCTTTTTTTTTTTTTTTTAGGATTAGAAATGAGAAATAGCAGGAAGAGTATTGTAAACTGTTCCAATATAAATAACTGTAACTGGTAACAAGGCCATGGCTAAAAATGGGAGCTAATAATAAATATTATATATCGATACCTTGCAGCAAGTATGCATAGCTAAATTTTATCACATCCACATTATTCACATCCCCACATTATATCCCACAGTTCAGTATAATTTGTCACTAATAGAGAACAGCTTATACTTGCCAGTTTTTTTGAAAGAAACTGGGAGATGCCAGGGAAAGTTGACATATGTAGATATGACAGGGAGAAGCTACAAAGATTTTTCACTCTACAAAAGTATCTCCAGAAGCTATTGGAAGACACATCTTTGATGCTGCCCTATCTACTTCTGTATGTGGTGTATGGAAAGCTCTCTGTAATATTTGCCTGTGAAACATCATGTCCCTCAGCTAAGGGATGTGTTTCTTAACCAGAAATGTGCTGACTGGCTTTGTCTCTAGAGATTTGAACACTGATGAACAACCTCCTCTAGGCAGCCTGAAAAGACTATGAACAGACCTCTGTAAAGCAACACTTAGAATAGACTCAAGGGGGGGAAAAAAAAGCCTTTCAAAGGTCATGGCATTATATGGTGGAATCAGTGAGCCACAGAAAATAACTTCTATCCAAGAGCAGAGCAAGCAGCACTTTGTGCAACTTTGAGAATGGAGAATTTGGGACATACAATATAGGAAAACAGGAAAAAAATGTAACATTGCCTACTGATAATATTAGACACAGAAAATGTGATTAAAATGAGAATACAAGACAGAATTCTCTAAGGAATCTTTCTTGAAGGCATATCATTCCTTCATTCTCTTTGCTTCTTAGACGAAGTAGGAAAAAATAACAATTCATAGAAATTCCAGATATTTTTGTTGTTCTTGTTGCTGGCAGATGGTAAATATTAAAAAGCTTTTTTGTTCTTATGGTGTTATAAAAAGAGTTTTATAAGTATTTTAGCAAAAAAACATTGCAGACTCTTTCTCAACTGACAAATCTCCATCATGTATCTAAATACTATGTAAAGAAGCAGGATTCCATAACCTGTTTCAGTGCAATAGACTGTTCCTTTTAGTAGTTCTTTTATTTACAAAAATAAGGGCAGGTGTAAATCCTTTCCAGATTGAAATACTTCCAATTATTATTTTATTGAAAAATGCAATAATTTATTTTATGCAATAATTTAATTATTTTATGCATATAAAATAATTGCATTATTTATTTTGCAACGATGATATAATGACCACCCTAGATTCTAGGGTGTTTTTTAATACTATTTATTCAAGGGTGAACATTTCTCATTTATTTAAAAATAAATATAATTCATTAAAAATCCTTACTAATTTATTAACAGATATTTTAATGGGATTGTTTTCCTTGGATAGCTATTTATGTACCTTATTGTTTACTTTTTCTTAGGCAAGTAATAGGTATCTTGCTTCATAGCCTTAAGGACTAGATTTTGATTTTACGAAGGGCTGTTGGTGGTGTGACATTGTTGCCCAGCCCAAAGAAAAGGAGCAGTAGGAAAATTTGCTTTCTGATTATATCTGTCATTCTTCACTGATTAAGTGCTGCCTGAGACTTTTTACCCAGATCTGAATTACTCAACTTAAGAAATATTCCTCTTGGCTATGACATTCATCACACATTCATACTGTATTTTTTACAGTGACATAGAAAACTATAAGATGCATCACCTGACATCAAGATTTAGTTGGTTAATTTATGTTTGGTTGCAGATTTTGGTAGAAGCATGTAATTATATTAGAGGGATGAACTTGTTTCCATAGACAAGTTCTCGAAGATAAGAGGTATGAGTGCCTTCAAAATTTTATTCACATATTTCACATTGAAACACTGAAATCTTTCACATTTCAGTATTTACATGCTAGACCTGTTGGCTGTCTGAAAAGATCCTGAAAAAGATCCTGTACATCACTTGACAGAATTATTTTTTCTAACCTAGAGTCTGCCTAAGGGCACCCACATGTGCAGCTGCCTGATGTGTTTTCACACTCAACAAAAAGGGCTTGAGGAGGTTTCTAGGTACATTTGGAGACTCCTCGTTTGGATATGACCCTGTTGGGTGAAAGAATACTATGTTCCTGATAGTATTAAACAGCAACACAACAATTATTATTAGTGAACTGGTTTTACTGTTATCAGTGAAATATTTAACAAATTAAAGTTGAGAATCTGCTTTGTCAAAGGAGCTGACAGCGCAGGCTCTCACTAATGGAATACTCAGCTTTCATTCATTTCATTCTAGACTGATGCCTTCAATGCACCATCCACCTTATCAACACTTTCAGATCTCTCATAGCTGCATACATTCTCTACCAGCAACTGAAATTTCAAGAACTAGAAAGTGGAACTGAACAGCAGAAGCATGACATTGGTATTCTGTGGTGGTACAGACAGTATTGCTACGATGCCTTCTAGATAGGTTTTAGTATAACCTGGAAAGGCAAAGGTATGAAAATTAGAAGTACTGGGAGAACAAAGCATCTTGACATTCATCTTGATAGTTCAGATGTGTTTTGGATGATGTTTTGTTCATGGTTATTATTCTTCTATCTGGATAGATTAAAATGGATGC
>JAOEGS010005815.1:11554-34587 GCA_025447755.1 Corythornis vintsioides
TGATAGTTCAGATGTGTTTTGGATGATGTTTTGTTCATGGTTATTATTCTTCTATCTGGATAGATTAAAATGGATGCACTTGACATGTTAGTATGTCTTAATTTTCTTTCTTAGTCTCTAAGGAAACTATTTTCCTTGTTTCAGAAATGCAGCATTAATAGAAATTTAAGCAGCTCAACCATTCATCTAGATATAGCTGTGGTGCTGAACAAATCTGGATGAAGGACTAAAAATTGAAATTTGACCCATAGGAGTAATTTGTCTGAGAGAAGGACATCAATGTGTAATCATGGAGTTGTAATTTTTCCCATACTGAAAACACTTAGAGCTGCTTGGAAGCAGCACAGAGACAATTTGCTAAAGATAATGGAAACAATACAAATGATGGTCACATATTATAAACACCTAAAAAAGGACAACATTTTTACTGTGACCTCTCCCACTTTCATTGAGTAGCATTACTGGTTTTATTAATTTTATTAATTGAAATTACTTTATAATGAAATCTGTATGTTCTGGGCAAGTAATACATGCTGACTTGTTACCCATGTGGGACACTTATTTTCCAAACAAAGGCACAAGGTTGCCTGTTGAATTTAGGAAGCTTCGTTTTCTTTCTCTTTTTTTAAGTTTAATTTTATACCGTCAATTATTCTGAAGGTTAATGATCTAGAAATTAGTTGCCTTTGCAATTCCTGGAATCTGCCATTGGTGGAGTCTCCTCTTATGTGAAATACTGTATCAAAGTACAGGTAAAATAGTGGCAAAGAGTGAAAAGCAGATGAGTATTTCTGCATGTGTGGGTTTTAAATGTTAGACACAAGTTGAAGGCATTTATTAATAAGTGTTGCAATTGATTACATTTGTAATTACTTTCTTTTTCAAGTAAGACTCAGTCTTCAATGCAACAATATCTCAGAACACGGCAGTTAATTGTGCATGTTATGGCTTCTAAAACTGTGTGCAGGATTCATTTGAAGGTCTTGCAATGTACATGCACAAGCCAAATAAATTAAAAATAAAGGCCTCTTAATAATGTTTTTTTGGCACTTGGCACAGTCTTTTGTGTTGCATGAAAAAATAGACACACAGCTGTTAATTGACAAGGTAAGTAATAATCCTTTGATTACAGTAGCTAAAGGCTGTCCTTTAATGGATTTTACTTGTCACTTTTAATTCTTTTTAATCTTTGTCTGCATTTCATTAGAACAGCTTTATCATTCTGATGGCCCTCCTGTCGTTACTCTGATTGAGTTAATGGGTTATCGTCATACCATGGAGCTCCAGTATAAAATATAATAATGTTATATTTATAGTCTTCGGGGACATTTTTAAGATGATTGCTTTGCCAATCAGCTTTTCTGGTTTTACATAGAACATTATTGTAAATGGAGTGCTGCATTTTGCTTTCACTTGCCTGGTATGTACTCTGAGCAAAGCTTCTGTCTTAATCTTCCATGACTTAATCTACCTAGAAAATTCAACAGCCAGTTGGTGAGGGAGCTAGAAAAAGTCTGTTACTGGTTTTTGTCTTGCTCTTCAGCTGTGATTTTGAATTCCTGCTTCAAAGCTACATCACTGCACTGCAGTTTTCCTAACAGATGATACAGGTATTTGAATATTATTCAAAAACTTGTCTGAGGTCTCGTAATGCAGCTATTGAAATGGATGTATTACTATCATGTGTTCTCAACTACAGCTGTACAGCTGAAGGGTGCATGATATTTAGGCCTTTATGCTTCATTTACTTATCTTTGGAAAAGCTAGTGTACAAGGTACTGTATTTCTTCCATGTGTAATTGAGGAGTCTGATAAACTGCTAATAATTTTAAAGATAATACTATTTAATGGAAGAAAACTTTGTTAAATAATTGTGGAACATGTACTGGGGAGCTCATGATTACTTTTTCAATTATATTCATTAAAAATTATACTGCTTGAATACCGAATAATGCTTGCGGGGACAAGATTGTTTGTGATTTAGGTGAGAGAAGCAATATACTACACAATAAATGTTTATGGAGAATCCATTAATACAGTATGGATGATTCTGTCTGTGATACAAGTCCAGCTGTGAAACTGAGCTGTAATGTCAGTATTGAACTGGATAATACTCTGCTGCAGAACAGATAACAGGCAATGTTTTATGAAGTATCTTTGTAAAGTTTCCTAGAGCATGACTTACATGTTTATAACTGAGTTAACCTTGTCTACAAGCTAGGAAAAGAGGAAGATATGTGGTAAAGCTACCTACATTAATACAGTTTTCTTTTTAAATTAGTTTCAGCGGGACAATTTCAATTCTTCCTTCTCTGTATAGATTTGCTAAAAGGGGATGCAGTTTTCAAAGAACATTAGTACTTTTTGTCTAAAGTTTGTTGATGAAGAATCAGAGATGTGCTGATAATGTTTTATAATAGTAGGCAAGATTTCCAGGACTGTAAATAAAAAAGCAGAAGATTTTTAAAAATTGTCTTCTATAAAGCAAAACTACCTGTTATATTTGTGGCAGTCTGCATTCATACCTTTAAACAGCATTTTCCTGAAGAGGGCTACTTGCATACTTTTTGTACAATGTTATATAGTGTAAAAGAAAAATGCAGGGTCTATTTATACATATATATTCATGTAAACATGTACATCTGTTTATTTGAACTGTTCATGTAATTAAATGTTTAATTGGGGTGGGGAAGGTGGGAATTAAATATTTGTTTTAATATAGTCAGTTAAACCTCTCTTTGGTACACACTTTTACCTACTACATTAGGAGCAGACCTTAAGCATGTAACAGATGTGATCTTTTCAATTCCACTGTATTAAATTGTAAGATGCAAAGCTTGCTGAATCATCTGCTGCTGCTGCAGCAAAAGAATGGTATTTTGTTGAAGTTCCAGATGCAACTATATATATATTTTCTAATCAGAGATAGAGGCTGCAGACCAATAATCTCTGTGATTTTATCCTGAAACCACCAGAGAACATCCTTTGGGTTATGTAGCTTTTATATAATTACTGTCATTATAATTTGCATTCCTATAGTGCCCAGGAACTGCAGCTGGGAAGGAATTCCATCCAAGTCATCCAATATTGTTTCTAAATAAGGAGATATATAGAGAGAGAGAGAGAGAGAGAAAAAATCCAGTATGAGATCTTTACAGTACAAAGTCTACAGGTTCTGTCACATACAAATTATTGAGTCTTAGTACATGTTATGTAGACATTTTTTTTTAATAGTAGTAACCTGTGCACTTTTTTAAAACCTTGCAAATACGAATATTTTTTAAAACATTATACTTAGCACCCAGGCTCTTGTTATCTGTCTCCCCTTTTTGGGTTGCTACATCAAAATGGCTCACATCAGCATATTGCACAGAAGTCTTTCTAACCACACTCTGAGGAATGAAGAGTTTATTCTGGTTCACAGACATTCCCGTTCTCTCATAATTTTTATTTTCTAATATTGTACCTGCTATTGAAGTTGTTTTCCAATTCCAGTATGTCAGCAGTTACATAGATTACTGCTTGACTTGGATGAAAGCAACTTCTCATGTTTTCTCTACTTAGCTCAGCGTGATTGTCTTTATAGCTTGCTTAAAGATTGGTGAATGGATCTGTATTAATTCATATTTCTTTCACTCCTCTATAGATTTTAATCTGTGGATGTTGCCATACAAATTCAGAAAATTCATTATGGTACTTCTCTAGCCTGAGTTAAAGACTAAGCAAGAGCAGGTGATGCTTTCATGTGAGACCTATTAAAATACAGTGATCATAAAACAGTAAACCAGAAACCTACATGGAAATAAATGGAATTTTATTTATATTGTATATATTTAATGCTTTAAGTCTCCTAGCAATAGTTGAGCTTATCTTTTTCATCTCTCTTTGCCTCAGTACTGCACTATGGGTTATAATTATTCCTACAAGGAAATAAAATGTCTCCCAGAAATGTTTTACTATATATTTACTCCACTGAGCTGAATCAACAGAGAAAAATTCACAAATTTAGAAGTGTTTTATGAAGGATCCGTTCATTCTCAAGAGGTCTGCTGAACTATCCTTATTCTATATCATTAAATGAGAGTGCACTGACAAAGGTCGATGAGTGGTGAAATGCAAAAAGCACAGGAAAGACAGAATGAACTTTTAGAAGATTCTGGGAGAGAAATGGAGGCAATAAATAAATAAAATTAGAAAGCAGGGAGGGAGGGGAAAAGGAAAGAGAAATTAAAAGAACTTAGAAGTAATAATATGCAAGTTTAAAACAATAGGATTTTAACTTGAGCTTAGACTATTGATATTTAATGCCCTAAGACTAGATATCCTAGCAATAGTTTGGCTTATCTTTTTCATCCCTCTTTGCTTCAGTACTGCACTATGGGTCATAATTAAAGATGGTTTAAGATAGAAAGAAAAAAAAAAAAAAGAATAAATTATTCATTGAAAACTGGCAACATTTTCTAAATAATGTATTCAATGAATAATACTCAACTAAAAATAGGTACAATATACACAGTATTCTGTGGCAATCAGAGTTGGTCCTTGGCTCATATTTTATTATAGCTAGTAGATGGATTTATTTTCTTTCTTAAGGGAGGCAAGACATACTGCTTTGCTTTCAAGTTTCACATGGTAGGATATATGAGTGCATTTCACCATTAAAATTCTGAAGTTCATATTGTAATAGTATTCTAATAAGTAAAAAATAACTAGACCCTTCAATGGAACTTACTGGTGGACTAGACATCAGTGTTAGTTATACGATTACACTCAGAAGAGGAAAATTCCAGCCAGCTAGATGCATACTTAGTGCTTCAGAAAAGCTGATTTCAAAAAAAACAAAGAAAAATAAGAAAAAAACTGTGACTAACAGCAAAAGAAAGTACTCAGAAAATTTTGAGTGGAAATGGATATGAGAAAGGATTTATGGAGTAGATAAAAAGATAAATTGCCTTTCTGAAAATGGTCTCTTCTAAAAGTCCATTGCAGTGAGATGAGAAAGTACTACCTGTTCCTTTACCAGTCATGAATCTAAATGCTAAACTGTAATCTATAAAAAATGTGTCTTTTTAAAACCTCCAGGCCTCACCCACTTATTGCTAAAAGTCTTTGGTATTAGCTGGACCTATGCAATGTTTAAATAAAGGTTGGGTAAGAAGGGATAAAGGGTAGTGGCACTATGTCAGTATTCAGCAAGGCTAGTAAGATGTTTCACAAAACCATAATCAAACTTTATTTCTAAGCAAAATAACATAAAATCACTGTGGGAAGAGCAGTATCAAGACATGCCAGTACCAAAATGTGTGCCTTCACAGGTGTTCTCTTCTTCCCTGGTCTCTTTCCAGGGCCAAGAATTACTTTGTCCTGCTCAACCTACCACTACAGATTAGCAGAACTTAGTTGTGATTACAAGTGCAAAGACCAGATGCTGGTGCAACATATTCTTCTCTTGGTGCTTCTGACAATAAGATGCTTGCAATGGGAACCCATCTGGATTCCCTCACTACAGCTCTGGTTAGAGAAAACAAGAAATTTAATATAGTGACTTACTTAATTAAATCTTTATCAGGATTTTTAGGAAAGCATGTCATGTTAAACAAATATTTCTTAGCTAAAACAGTTTTTAACGTGTGGACATGGAAATCTTAATTTTAATCCTAAAATTATTTTTTTTTCTTTACTGCATAGGCATGGAAACTCACGTAGTTATTTGTCAGTTCTGAACCCCTCAGTGTGAAGCAGTTACATGTTTCATATTACATTATAATAAAACAGAAGTATTCAAGATACAAAACCAAATGTTAAATGGATTTAAAATTGTCCCTTTCATCTGTTTCCTAAGCAGTTGGACCTGTTATAATGTTTTACATTAACATTTACACTTACATTACATAGCCATGTTAACACATAATTTTAAAGCCACTGTCAAAATAATCTCATTGAAAAGAGGGATGATGAAGGAGTAGTTATTGACAGAATACTGATTTTATAGTCAATTGAGAAAAATTAGGATATTTTGGCTTTATCACACAAAAGTGTAGTTGCCATTCTGTACAGAAGTAATCACCACCCCACTTCTCAGGACTTTCTAAAATAAAAATAGGAACACAGAAAGCAGTTTAGGGGTAAATATCTGTGCTTTGGCTTCTTTCAAACTGCTCTTGTTAAAGCATTTGAAATAAACAAAATGTCTCATGGGTTTCTTGTTCAACCACAATCATTGTAATCTGCATTCATTGTAATACTCTGCATTGTACTCCTTTAACAGAGCTAAGCAGTGAATATGCTACTTTCCAGCAGTCTCTGCTGTACAAATCTCATAAGGTTAATAACTGAGACAGATGCACTGTATAAGAATTTCACAATTGTACCTCTTACAGCCTTCTGTTAGTAGGCAAGTGCTTTAAGCAATACCTATTACAACACCTTCTTGCTTCACTTTTAAAATAATTTAAGTGGAAGAGCTAAAATCCATATTTTAAATCTTGAAGAAAAAGTGGCATAGAGAAGTAGTTTAAAATGCATACAAATTATTATTTAAAAACAGCAGCTGAAATATCTGAAATGTCAATATATGCAGATATGTAGCTAAGACATCCAAACTGAGCTTTATGTAGATCATAAAGAAGATAATGACCTGTATTAAATATAGGCCATGTTTCTAAGTGATAGAAACTTCCATTTAATTATCCATATAGCTAACTACATTTATTCCTTTCCTGTACATAACTTTATTTGTAGTCTGTCTTTTTTGTTTAGAAAAATTTGTCATTGAATATATAAAACTGTCAGATAATAATTAAGTCTACATAATACTTCTGCTTAATGATACAGCTATTAGGCAAAGAAACAAAGCCCAAGGTGCCCTGAAGCAGCAGTCAAGCAAGTATGTATGTGACACTTAGGATCCAAATATTTATATGAGCTGAGGTGTTTTATATTTGATAAATTTAATATTGCTTCTCATTTGTGCTGATGTGAAAGCTGATAGCAACAAAGATGGTGAAGGGTCTGGAGAATTTCTCCTGTGAGGAGAGGCTGAGGGAGCTGGGATTGTTTAGTCTGGAGAAGAGGAGGCTCAAGGGGGACCTTATTGCTCTCTCCAGCTACCTGAAGGGAGGTTGTAACGAGGTGGGTGTCGACCTCTTCTCCCAAGTTAAAAATGACAGGACGAGGGGCAATGGCTGCAAGTTGCATCAAGGGAAATTTAGGTTGGATAGCAGGAAGAATTTCTTTCCAGAGAGGGTGGTTGGGCATTGGAATGGGCTGCCCAGGGAGGTGGTGGAGTCCCCATCCCTGGAAGTGTTTAAAAACTGTGTGGCTGTGGTACTGGGGGACATGGTTTAGGGACCCTGGCAGTGCAGGGTGAACAGTTGGACTTGGTGATCTTAAAAGTCTCTTCCAGCCAAATGATTCTATGATTCATTCAGAACTTCCCTGAAAGAACTGAAAGAGCTTCTCATCGCTATGGTCTCTCATCCTCCCAACATGCACCTCTCTGAACTGGAGCCTTGCTCCATCTTCTTGATATCCCGTGTAAGTACTGCTGTTAGGTCTCTCCAAAGCTATTCCTTTCCCAGGGTGACCAGGCCATGGTCCTCTCCTTAGGGGGCAAGAGCTCCATCTTGACCATCCCGGAGGCCCTCATCAGACAAGGAAATGTCTGTAAGTAGGTAGTGCAGATCCCTTAAATTGCCCATGTAGTGCAAGAGGTTCCTCATGCCACCATGTTAAGGTGCTTTAGCTTTATTGCAGACCAACATTTCCAGAGCATTAGCAGTTTTTCCTTTCCTTCACTCCTAGTCCCTATCAGTTGCATGATGCTTCTACCTCTAATCTGATTTTTCACTTTCAAAATCTGAGATTCCATGCTAATTGGTTTAAGCAAGGACTGAAAAAGAAATGAAGACATCTTTAGTTCACATTTTGGGCTAAAGAAATCATCAGGGGTCTTCTAAATTACTTAGTGGCATGAAAATATGTGATGGCTACACATATATTAAATAGTAGATTTTAATGACGATGAGGTGTATAAATAATACAGGGTTGCTTAGTGTACTAATCTCATATGTATTTTACAGTAAATTTATCTGAAATTCACTCTTTGCATAGACCAAATTTATCTCCCATTAGTTATGCTTGAAAATGTTCTTGGCCTGAATGAACACAAGATAGATTTTTTTTTCATCTGTCAGAGAATCCAATTTTTTAAAGGCATTTCAGTATAACTTTGACATTTGCTGCTTTAATTTCAAACTTAGACATGGCAAAGATAGTCTGTGCAAAAAATATGGAAGGGTGAACTTCACTTTAGCTGACTGAATTTGGGCACAAATTCGTGACAGGAGAAAGAAGTAACAAGTTCCTGTATTTCTCAAATTCTCCTGCTTAGGAGCACCTTTCTGTAGTCATTATTCTTTCTTCACAAAATTTACCTAAGATTTTCCATGCAAAAGCACTCTATTCATTTGTGTTTATGACAGATTTTGATTAGGACTCTTGGGTACTACTGCAATATAAATAATTAATAATTTCAATTATGCTAATAATGTGAAGTTTGAATGCACAGGAAAAGCAACATTAGTATTCAATTTACTGTTGGTCTGATTAGCAGGCTTTCTGGAATCAGCAGTACAATTATAGGTAAAAATCAGTGTAATTCTTTTGGTAAAATGGCTTGTGATTTTTCATTATTCCTGTCTTTATTTGGAAAAAAAAAACACCTCTCAAAATACTTATTCTTTATAAGGCTTCATCTTTTTCTGATACGGCAGTTTCATGAAGGTTGAGTAGTGGGTTTTTGGTGTCATCAAAGCTTGGCATCACAAACAGGCAAAAATGTCTGATTTTATTTACTATTTGACTTGCACTTCAACATTTTTAGTACTTACAACGAAATATTTGTTCATGTCATTCGATTTGGCAGTTGCATTCAGTACAGTGCAGATGATATAAGGATAAATAGAAAGTTACAGTGTTGCCACTTTGGTAAACACCTTTCATGAGGTTTCAAAACCTTAATAAAATAATAATGTCAAAAACATAAAACACAACCAAAACAAACTTGAAACTTGGGCTATGACAATCTACAAATTACATGTCACAAGAAATAAGAGAACCAATGTAGAATTTTTCCCTGTTGAAAATTCCTAGAGATAAAAATATCTGTAGTTATTGACATGGATAAAATATTTATATAGGGCAGTGTCTTGGAATCAGTCCCTTTTTAAATTTTCCTAAACCCCTGGGTATGGTGAGCTATTAAAAAATGGACACAGTGGGTTTTAATTGGTTTCAGGGAAGCTATTCATTGTGCTGGAGAATTTATTGCTTTGCTAACATATTGGATCTATGGTTTTGGCCAACCTGCTCATTAATTTCTAAGCTTTCATGCACCTTTTTCTTAAATATGCAAATATCGATTAGAATTTTCAGGGGGAAATGGACATTTACATTTAATTGGTGGAGAATACCTTGATTATAAGCTCATTCCAGCTTATTATTACTGTAAATAAACATTCCTGGAATTTTTGAGGTTGCAAATGAGTTTGCCACTGCAATCATCTTCCATTTGCTCTAGCATGATAAGGGATGATCAAACAGTCAGTTATGAATAACTTCAAGAAAAGCAAATGACAAGCTATGTAGCTCGCCAATTATAAATAATCTCCTTCCTATTAAAAATCTTCTTCCTTTGCTATACAACTGCAATTTCATAGTATTTTTTGATGTTTTGATTACCATTTAATCAAAGAATGGGTGCTTATAGACCTGCCTTCAAAAAAATGACTTATTCTTTCTGATTAACTTTACAATAAATGAAATAACAGAAAAGTTAAATTCTCTAATGCAGGATGGTGCATATACACCATGATTGATACCTGGTTCCAAAGTCATACATTACTGAATAGCTTTTCCTCCTTGCTTAGTACTGCAGCCTGTGAACTCATCCATGAAAACACTGGCAATATGCTAGAACAAATGGGGAATCTCAGTGTGCTTTGTCTCTGTTTTTACCTGTGAAGACCATTTAGTTTCAAATATGTGTTCAAAATTATTATCACTGAGCAAAGAAGTACTAAATTATTATCCATTATGAGCATTTTTACAGCGCTGATATTCAACATTTATGTACATCCAAGTGTGTGCAGAAATTCTGAGGTGACCTGTGTTTGACAATATAACCATCCAGAAAGATCAGTAGAAGACTTGGGGAAAAAAGACTACATCTGTTTTCACATAGGAAGAGGGTGGTATTCATTGGAGAGGATCAAAATTAAATACTTTTAGATTGTGGAACTGCTTGTGAGAGTATTAGGGATATGAAGGTTTACTGAGCTCTGGGGATAAGATATAATTAAAAGACTCTTCCAGGATTAAAATATAAAATAAACTGAGAAGGCAGATTTGATAACTGTCTGTAAATCCTAGACATGGAGTAGTAAACAAAAAGACATAATCTCCCTACAGGCCACCCTCAACATGACGTTCAGGAGCAGTACCAAAATAGTGGCATAGGCTCTTATATAGCTTTAGTGGAGAAACAAAACAAGGCAAACAGCAATCCCAGAAATGGTCAGTCTCATTTAACTGTAGTCATCTAAAATCAGGTGTTTAATTTTTTCATCCCAAGTCCTCAGCTTTAAGAGCATTTTGACTCATCTATTTTAGGAACACTATTTTACAAGGGCCATTTTTTCAGATGAGAATAATTTCTCCATTGGCTGTAAAGGAAGGCTAAAGTGAGTAGTCCTAAAACCAAATTTAATTTTCAGATGGTTGAATCAGGGTGAGTAAATCTATCCATGTAAGGACTAATCACAATTGGCTGAGTAAAGCAGTGTTCCCTTTGTGGGGAATCGTTTTTTACTATAATTGAGAAATGTCTGCAGTGGTGCAGAAGCTGAATATCTGGGCTGGAGTACTAAATTGCCATAACACCTGAGCCTCAGAAAACATGTGCATGTGTGTGTGTGTCTATATGGGTATGCATATGTAAACTTACAGACCTCTGTCTGTCACTTCTTATGCAAAATATAGATTCAGGAAAAGGAATAAAAATATTGTAGAGTCCTTGTCACTTCAGAGCATTTCTCTTGACAGAAAAGCCTGATCAGTACCAAGGAAGAGGAGTGCACCCTGCATGGGAAGTTCAGGGCTGATGCCCTGGGGAATGATGAGTTTATCTTTATTGTTTGTAATACGGTACCATCTGGGACTACTAGGCTTGGAGTTGGAGCCTTCTGTGGCAAGTAACATGCAAACAGCCAGAAGGTATCTGCCCTGGATTTGTTATAATTTAAATTAAAATACAAAGGACAGCAGATGGATATAAAAAGAAAGAGGGGGGAAAAAAAAAAAAAAAAAGAAGGTGGAGGGAAACAGTTAATACAGCAACTGCAGCCAAAACACTTTGTAGATTTGCAGTGCAGCAAAGGAGAGGTTTTCCAAGAAAATTGAAGGAAAGTGACCTTGTGGCTTTCTGGATATTCCTAGGTAACTGTCCCCCAACATATGAGAGATCCTGGAAGCAAGTGTGAAGGTATTTTAAAATCCAAGCAACTAAAAAATCTAAAGAGATGCATGTTGATGAATTCACATTGTGGGTTTAAATCAGGGAAGAATGAGATCTGAGCATTGACAGGTAACATAAGCATAAGCTGTACTGAGCTTTGACAGTAACAAGTTCACTGAACTGAACAGAAATTTTGTTAGCCAACATTCACCTAAATATGTTTCTTGCCGCATAATTATAATTACAATTATTCCTTGTCTTTAAATTACAAAAAGAGGACATCTTCAATATAGATATATAATTTTATTTTGTAATTGCTAATATGTAACACAGATGGATTTATAAAACCCGAAAATATTTAAAGCAATTTGGTTTGTTCATAAGTTGTACAATCACCAATTATCACACTCTGAAACTTGTTTTGGAGAAATAGTTACATAATTGAAGGATAATTAACTGGGCCCACTCTAATACCTTCATTATAAAAGAAGAATGCAAAGATTAAAGAAGCTTCTTTAAAGCTTCTGGTCTTCAGAGGTTGGTGGTTTTTTTGAAAGCCTGACAGTCTGAGAATCCATTTAGTGACCTTGAATTGGAAGTTGCTCCGTCACTGCTAGATTTTGTGCCATTTAATCAGTTATAGCCTCAAGAACATCCTGCAACACAAGTGACACAAGGTAATTCAAAGCTGTTAGATAACAGCATCCGAAGCATTAAAAGCTTTGGGCTGAATTTTTAAAGCATCCCTCTTCTGTGTGCTTGGGCGATTTCGACACGCACAGCTACGCACAGCGAGAAAAAGAGAATACACTAGACACCCTTCAGAAAACTATAACATGAAGCACTGATCCTGAGGGGTGAGCTTCTGGCCTTAGCTCTAAGTAAAGCAGTAGATTAACATAGAATAAGCAAAATCAAACAGAGTAAAAGGAATTATCTGCTCCATTTTCAATGGCTTTAGTACAAACGAGATAGGCTTTTAATCTCTAATAAAATCGTAAACAAAAAATTATTCCCATTGTCTTTGTCCCTTGCATTTTCCTCTAAAGTCTTTACCCTTTATTTAAAGGGGACAGAAGAGAAATAGAGGTGTAAGATTAGATGTCTTTAAAATGTTACAACAGAGTGAAATTTATTTGTTTGTCAAAATTCTTCACTGACTGTTAAAGCTATGAACAAACATTAGAATATGTCAGCAGTGACTGAATTAGGAACACTCATTTTGTGGATTGCCATCCTCTCAATCTGAATTTCCACAGCTATTTAAAGAGCACCTCTGAAATCTATAAAGTACGATGAAATGTGTTTAAATTGACAATCATTTGATTAATTGAATTGAAATGTCAAATTATTTAACATGAGACTTACCTTTCATTGACATTATCAACAGTAGTTCAAGCAGTGAAAGTGATGGAATTTGCTTCAGGTAGTATTTGTCCTCATTTTAAACTGAAAAGCAGGCAATCAAGGCTAAGAAAGACTAAGAAAGGTAACAAAGGCAGACTTGGCTCTGGTGTGAACAAGAGTGTGTAGCTTTACAAAGTTATGCTGTATCTGGAAATTTTCTGGAAAGAAGCAGGTGAGGTTTATGGGCTCACTGCTGGTTGGAAAGCAGAATAAAGACCTGGTGTAATTTGGTGCATGTTCACACAATTGTGAAATTTCAAGCAATTGAGTGAAGAATCTTAAGGGGTTTCTGGCTGCCAACAAAGATGTAGCAATGGACATGCTCCAGCCCATCCAAACATTAAAGCAATAATTAGGTTTTGGATCAAGGATGGGCAGATGTTTCTGTCCGTGATCTCTGTGCTGAGGATTCCCGTCACTGCTGTTCACAGCTGTCAGCAGAGACAGTGCTCAACAGTGGATGCTGAGGGAGCTGCTACATGCATAGGTCATATTTAAGACTGAATGCATTGTGAGTAGAGGACACTGTACTTAGCAGTGTGTACCAATTTTTCCTCCTTAGCACTTTGTAGAGGCTGTGGAGTCCAGGAGAGCTGCACAGGGAACTCTCCTTGGTGTGCTGCCATCATATGACCATCACAGCACTGTGGGGACTGGGGATAGAGTGTGAGGTGACTTTCTTCTGTAGCTGTTGAGGAGTCAAGAAGAGGGCAGGCACAATGGCATGGAAAATCAACTGATTTTTCAAAACCAAATTGTTCTTTACCTCATATATATAGGTTTGACATTACATCTCCAAAAATAAAAGGAAGTTATGAAATGCAGATTAAAGAACAGAAGAATACACTTGACTAAAATTTCATTAGTTACTTTATTAAAAATATTGAATGACACACAACAAGTGCTGGCATAATCAAATTGATAACATAGTCACACAGATCAATGTATCTTCTTGCTATTTAGTATCACTTATTGATTGGACACCATTGTCTTTGCAGCCAGTTTCTAACATTCATCTAATTATGAACAAACACACACTATGACAAAACTATTCATTTCTGCATATTCTTTGTTATGTTGCTGGATAGGGGATTGCTAATGCAACAGAAAAAAAGAAAACATTTCTAAGGCAGCATTTTTTCACTGCTGGTAGATGCTTGGACAATATTTATCTTTCCTATTTCATTTTCCATACTGGATACAGCAGAGGGACCTGAATGGGGAAGTACTGAACTGATGAAAACAAAAAGATTCAAAGAGCCATTATGGCTGTATTGTCACTAGGTCTGCACCTTTAGACACTTCTGAACAAAGCTATGTGCCTTATATCTTTTGCTTGGCTGGAAAGCAGGCTTTTAATTTCTGCTCTTTTGACTTTGTACTTACAAAGTGTTAGCATCACATGGTGTTGACCAGTGTTTTAGCATCTAGGAACTTCTACTGTGACTTTTTATTGATGTGTTAAAGGTGCACCTAGAAGCAGATTAGGAGTGTCTCTGAAGCAGACTGTGAAGTGATGTTTATCAGTGAAGACTTTCCCTTGTATTGTCTCCAACCTGAGATTCCTTAAATCTCCAAAATCTTCTGTCAAACTATAGCTGTTATTGTATCTGTGTATAATAGCAGTGGAACATTATGGTAAGGCTTGACATTTTCTTAGATGCTAGAGAAGAACACACTTGTGGGGAGAAGGGACCTGTTGCTGCAGTCCACAAAATGTAGGAGACATAGACATTTTGGAAGCATTATAGGAGCACTCTGTGTCTATGTGTGTGCCCACCCTTAGTTTTTCTTAGGGATATATACTCAGAGCTGGTTCCTCTGGTGCACCAGCAACAGCTGTGTGGAGCACTGGTGTTTAGGTCACATTCTGGGTTTGGAAATTATTTTCTTCTTAATGCTTTCATACCTGGGCATTCATCTGTGGTCAGACATATGCTGTGTGAACAGATACATGCATTATGGATCAGACAGGGTAAAATACAATTTGACGTTTTATTCTCTTGAAGGCAAATATTGTGGCTCAGGAGAAGAGATACAGTTATGAAATGCTGGAAGCTCTTCAGAAGGGATAGGCAGGGAAGGAAAGGTGGTGGGTGGCGTGGCTCTGTATTTTAGGGAGTGTTTTGATTGTTAGACCTCAATGACTGATGGTCTGGTCTAATGCTTATTCATAGGGATGAAGGGGAAGGTCAGTGAGATAGATAGCCTATTGGGAGTCTGTAATAGACCACCCAACCATGATGAAGAGGCTGATGAAGTGTTCTACGTGCATCTGGCAGAAGTCTCTCAAAATCGACAGCCCTTGTTCTCATGGGGGTCTTCAACTTACCAGACATCTGCTGGAAATGCAACACAGTAGAGAGTAAACAGTCAAGGAGGTTCCTGGAGTGTGTGGAAGAGAACTTCCTGACACAGCTGTTGAATGAGCCCCCCAGGGAAGGTGACTTGCTACACCTGCTGTTTACTAACAGGGAAGGACTGGTGATATGGTGGTCAGAGACCATGAAATAATGTTCTCTGTTTCTGGTAAAGTAAGGAGGAAGGTCAGCAAAATCACTACCATGGGCTTCCAGAGGGCAGACTTCAGCCTGTTCAGGTCAGTGATTGAAAATGTCTCTTGGGACATGGTCCTGAAGGGCAAATGGGTCCACAAAGATTGGACATTTTTTGAGAAGGGAGTCTTAAAGGCATAAGAACAGGCTGACCCCATGTGCCATAAGATGAACTGGTGGGGAAAAAAGAACCAGCCTGGCTAAATGGGGAGCTTTTGCTGAGACTTAGGGAAAAGAGAAGAGTTTATCAGCTTTGGAAGGAAGGGCAGACTTCTCAAGAACAGTACAGGGATTTAATTAGGTCTTTCAGAAAGAACATGAGAAGGCAAAAGCCCAGCTAGAACTCAGACTGGCCACTTCTCTGTGAGATATTAGAAAGCATTTTTACACATACACTAAAAACAGAGAGGCAAGGAGAATCTCCATCCCTTATTGGATGCAAAGGTGATTATTGCCACTGAGGATGAGGAAAAAGCTGAGGTACTTAATACCTTCTTTACCTCAGTCTTTAATAGTCAGACCAGTTATCCTTAGGAAATTCAGCACCCTGAACTGGAAAACAGGGATGGAGAGCAGAATAATAATACCCTCATAATCCA
This sequence comes from Corythornis vintsioides, assembly GCA_025447755.1. Classification (NCBI taxonomy): domain Eukaryota; kingdom Metazoa; phylum Chordata; class Aves; order Coraciiformes; family Alcedinidae; genus Corythornis; species Corythornis vintsioides. The sequence continues at coordinate 27,631 of JAOEGS010005815.1, forward strand.
GTAGGAAGTGGTTGATGACCTGCTATGCCACCTGGACACCTACAAGCCTATGGGTCCAGATGGGATCCACCTGAGAGTACTGAGGGAGATGGCAGAGGAGCTTGCCAAGGCACTCCCACACATTTATCAGAAGTCCTGGTTAACATAGGTCCCCTATGACTGGGGGCTTGCCAATGTAATGCCCATCTGTCCCCAGAAGGGACAGAAGTAGGATTTGGGGAACTACAGGCTTGTCAGCCTCACCTTGGCACCAGGGAAGATTATGGAGCATCTTGGATGCACTCAATAAGGCCCAGCCACGAAGGGCAGCAGATCCTGGTTGCCCAAACTAATTTTGATCTATGACCAGGTGACCCACCTACTATATGGGGGGAAAACTGTGGATGTTACCTGCCTGGATTTTAGGAAAGCATTTGACATTTGGCATTCTGCTGGAGAAGCTGGAGGCTCATGGCTTAGACAAGTGTACTCTTCACTGGGTTAAAATCTGTCTGGATGGCTGAGCCCAGAGAGTTGTAAAGACTTAAATCCCATTGGTGACCAGTCACAAGTGGTGTTTCACAGGGCTCGGTCCTGGGGCTGGTCCATCTTTACAATGATTTGTATGAGGGGATCAAGGGCAGTCTTAGTAAGTTTGCAGATGACACAAAATTAAGTGGGAGTGTTGATCTTCTTGAGGGTAGGAAGGGAGATCTGGACAGGTTGGATCAATCTATATGTGTGCTCTGACTCAAGCATTTTCAGTATTTTCTAAGGCTGTAGAGGAACAAACAATATAAATCACTACATATTATCTCATATTTTATGCTAAAACCAATAGAGATGGTCTGATGTACATCATGAGCAGTCCTGTTTTAAAAAATTAACAACATGAAAGCATTCAGTTTATTGATCTTGTCTCTTCATTAGTTCTTATCTGTCATCTTTCTCAGCATCATAAGCAGCAAAGCAGATACAGACATAGCACCAGAACTATTGATAGTAACTGTGTGGCCAAATCTCATGCAGTGAGAGGAGCTATTCAAATCCTTTTTTTCTTGCTTTGTTTGTTTGTTTTCCTTCTGAAATAAGAGCATTTTTAATTGCAATCTTCAGATCAAGTTAGTCTTCATGAAATGATGAAATAGCAAATACAGTCCTACAAGAATCTTTTACCACCAAGTCCAGTGAGTCTTTCTCTCCCTCTAACCTCCTGTCACTGTAATGTGGAACACACAGTCAGCAGCCTGGATGAATTCTCTTTTTGTATTTCACAAATGTTTTTACAATTAAGTCTACTAGATTTCTTAACCAGAAAGTGTAACATTATTCACGGAGCTCTCCAAACCAAGCTTCATGCCAGTTTTGCAGTCTGCTTTTGAAAATATGCTTGCATTTACACAAAGTTAGCCCAGTTCAACTAAAGAGAATTGTGAAGTATTAAGAATTAAGTATAAAACTTAGGGCATGTCAATAAGGAAATGCTCTAGAGAAGCCTCTGCAAAAGAACTGACCGTCACAATGTAGTGGCAGAATTTTCCTGTCTTGTCATCATCCCGAGGGAGAAATGAAACCTCATGACAAAGGTAGAAAAACTCCTGCTTGAAAGGGCCAGGATCACAAAGAATTAAATTAAAAAGCATGAAAACATTCATAAGTTTGATGAAATGACTGAGTAGGCAACAGTCCATTTCTTTGGTCCTTCGGGCACATTTCATTCACATCCTTTTTAAAATTAGATTATTTATATTGCCTCCAGATTCAGTAATTCTTTCACAATTTTATTGTTGAATTACATCGTTTCTCTACTTTTTTTTTTTTTTCTTTTTTTTTGCCCAGGAAGTAGCATTTACCCTTTTTTTTGTCCCTAGTAGAAGTTTTTACATTGAAATCTTGTCCTTGCCTCATGGTATTAATTTGTGGTGTTTTACATAATGTTTCGAATGTTCTATGAATACGTGTATGTGGTATTTCTGTAGCTACTGGAAACGAATCTTGGGCCCAGCAAATTAGCACATCTAATAGATAATTAATTGTAATTCTAGCAAGGACTGTATTTTCCAGAGACCCAGAAAAGGCTCAGATAAAAGGTTTGTCAGTGTTTAATGCCTTTTGGGGAACCAATTTTGCAAATCCAATTTTGCCAGTGTTACCTCACAACTTGCAAGCCTGAACTCTTTAAGTGTGCCACGTTGAACCCACAGGACAAAGACAACTTCAGCTTCTCAGGCTGTGTTTGACTTCCTGGACCAGAAGGCTACTTTTGGTCAGAGGTTCTAGGAAGGAGAGTTTACTTTTATTCAGATTGCAGCCATATAACCTTAGAGAGCACTAGAGATAGCATATCTAGTATTGATCTCTACATTATTGGAGGGAAACATTTTCTTAATATTTTGTCTTTTCAAAAGAAGACTCTTTTTGTGTTGTCCATCAGTCTGTAAGAAAAAAAAGCCTTTTGGAATTTATTTAAAAAAAAAACCAAGCACTATCTGAGTGAGATAATGAAATTTAAAAAAAAAATAAATTGAATTTAAAAATTAATTAAAAAAAAGCAAACTACAAACAAACACATTTTTTTTTTCTTACTATTATAAAGAAAATTTTATAATGTTCTTGTCAACAGTCTTAGAGCCAAGGTGCCTAAGAGTTCAGTGGTCCGTGTAGAGTTCTTCAGGAGTAATACATATGAAATTGGTTTTATCTAGGCTATTGTACATAGTAGCTGAAAATTGCCTACCTAAAGTGCAATCACTATTTTTATTTCTGCAATGTCGGCAAGTATGCATAGGGAAAATGTGTAGGTATGCTCTGTTATTATATAACACACATTGAACTCTGGCATCCCCCAAACAGTCCAATAGACCGTTATGAAATATCAGGAAAAGCTGTAACTTGTTAAAAGACCATTCTCCTCTTTAAACCAAAATACCCTGTGGCTAGAGTATAGCTATGCAAAGAAAATCATCCTCACAGACAAAAAATTCTGCAGAGTCTCCTTTTAATACAATTTACTGTGATAGCACATTACAAAGTCCTACTCCCCCTGTATTAGCAGGAAGTTTTTCTTTACTTTATGGAGAAAAATACCTTGCAGAAGCAGTTTTTCACATTATTTGAACACTGATAGGGGTCAGACTGGTGACTCGCCTTTTAGTCTAATATAAAAGAGAATTACATGTGGTGGACCAGCTGCAGAATAAGTGTTGTGCCTCTCTCATTGTGCAGTTGACAGTTCTGCTGTCCACAAGGAGAAGGGCTGTCAAGGGACATGCTGCCTGTGAAGAGATGCTTGGTCTCTACTGATACTGGAAGATTAAAAATAAAAAATTACCTGAAAATCAGAATTTAAAAAAACTTTTGTTGTTGTTGTTGTTGTTGTTCAGGGAATAGTCTTTGAAGTTAACAGGACAGCTCAATAACAAGTTGTTACTAACATGCTTTAATAGGGATACAAGCTCCACCAACCTAAACCAGAACAGGTATTGAAAATATTAAAGCTTGTGAGTCAAAAAAGTTAATGTCTCCAAATTGATGTCCTAATTTGAAAAAGCTGACCTCTTTCTCTTGTCATTTGTGGGTATCAGCAGAAAAGATTTGAAAGTGATTTGTGAGTGTGCCAGAGCCTGGAAGGGGCTGCCCAGGGAGGTTGTGGAGTCTCCTGCTGTGGAGACACTCAAGACCCATCTGGATCTGTTCCTGGGTGACTTAGTCTAGGTTATCCTGCTCTGGCAGGGGGGTTGGACTGGATGATCTTCTAGGTCCCTTCCAACCCCTGACATTCTCTGATTCTGTGAAAAAGTTTCTGTTTCCCCTTTACTTTTAAGCACTAGATCCATATTTCAAGATGACATCCATCTGTTTCAGACTGAAAAATCCAGGTTCAGGCATCTAGACATGGGCTAGTGACAGGAGTCAGTTGCCTGGGCTTCCTTACCTAGTGACATTTCCAATGCCCAAGGATATTCCACCTGCTCCCCAGGTGTCTCTTCTAGAAAGCTGGGCTCTAAAGCAGACTGATGCTCTTACAGAGCAGTACTAGGGACATATCAAATAGCACTAGATGTATGTGAGCAGCAGAATGAAACTGTACCAGATTGTTAATAGGAGAGCCTAGACAGTGCAAATGTAGGTGTTTTAGTCATGAAATGGATACCTTTCTAAATGCCTGCACAAATGACTACATGGGTTTGTGCTCAGTATGACTCGCATCTTATTAAAGTCGTCTTCTGCTACTCAGCTGCATGTAATGCTCTGGCAGTCCATGGGAATGAGCATCCTTACTGTGCCTTCTGCCTCACTGCTTTTAGGAAAACTTTTCTTGGAGCTGATAATGAGAACACACTCCGGGTTAATGGAAAGCAGAGTGTGGAAATATTCTGTGGGTGCCAAAGGTCAGCATCTGTTTTCAAGCTTTTCTTGCTCTGGTGTTGAAGCTCTAGTTGGATCTTTTTGTGCCTAAACTGAGCAAGGTAATGGAACTGGGCAGGCTTACTACTGTGCACACATAGCAGGTGACTCTACAGACTGATAATGTACCACAGGATGCTTCTTGGAGACCTCAGATAAATCTGAGGATGTAATTTAAAGCTGACAATGTCATTTTATTGCTTTCTTGTTTGGGTTTGTTTGTGGGTTGGTGGATTTGTTTGTCTGTTTTTATAAATAGATGGGTGTTATTATAGCTGTATCAATTCTTTCCCATATCACCTACCCATGGTGAATATTTGTCCATCATTATTTACATCAGGATTCACCCTGTGCAAAATTATAGCTACTGAAAGTTCATCCCTATAAGTGGGGTAAAATTGGACCTATACTAGTAATCAAATGACTGCTATAACACTGCCCTAAGAAAACATTGCAGGAATGGGTAAGAAACTTAAAAAACCCCAAACTAAACAATCAATTATACAATAGATTAATAGCATATATATCATATTTAATGTAAACTAACTGTACTGTAAAGCAAACTAAGAGGACAGAAAGAAGAATTAATGAGGATTCTGACTCTAAACCATTCTTTGGTCTTGAATCACTTTAAAAATCCACGTGGTAATAGAAATTTCCTGACTGCCTCCAAGCCAGCTTGCCAGCTTTGGACTGCAGGGAAGCTCTGCCCACACCAAGCCCAGACATATTCCATACAGACATCCTGCGTAGGGGAGAGTAAACCCCAGAGGAAAATCTTTTGAACAGTTCTAAAAATACCATCTTTCTTCTTATTCTTCTCTGACAAAACAAATTACTAATATTTGCCCTGTGCAAAGACTCCAGTAGCATTGCTATGGGGAACTTAGCTGCTCTAAGACCAAAAATCCACCCAATAAATCCAGTAAAAGGGCATAGAAGAGCAAAAAATGGTACTATTCTAATACACTTCAGGTACATAAGCATGCAACTGTCAAACATTTACAGGGAGATGAACAAGATGACCTACACTATATGTCTTCTCTATCAAAAATTGTTATGGTTCTATAATTAGATAAACAAAATCATGCTTTCTTCAGCCTGGAAGTGGTGCCAAGTGTTATCAGTATGGGAAGGCAGGACATTTAAACCAGTCAGGCAGGTGAAGTCACTGTCACTGATATTATTTTCCTGAGTGCTGATAATGGCTGTTCATCTAATCCAGTTCATAGGCTGCTTTGCTATATTGTAATGATATTTGCACCCCTGGAAGACAGCCACATGCTATTGAAATGATGCTAGATAATATTTCTGTACCAGTTCTGCTTCAATTGACCTGACTGCAGTGTTATCAAAATGTTCAGTTTATAGAATGTAAGCTATATTTGGTGTCTCCTTGATGGAAAAGAAAAATCAGTCCCTAAACACAGAGACTTTAATACATAAATATAGGTATTATTTTTGAATTCAAGATGAGGCAAATTCATTTTGGGGGTTCACTTTCTTTTTCATTACTACTTTAAAGCTACAGGTTGCTAATGGATTGTAATTAATTTATTCACAGAGCAACCTTTGTGTTTGACTCTGTCTCATTGGTGACAGGCTGGATGCAGTCTAATGGGTGGACTGAGTTTGTACTAACATAACCAAGAAAGCTTCTGTTCTCATTTTTAACATAAGCTCCCAAAATCCAGAAAGCTACAGAAAAGCCTAACAACCCAGCTGTCAATGAAGGAAGTGCTGACAAATGCCCTACTGATGTGTGACAAAACCTTTTTGCTTTACTGAGTTCAGGTCAATCAGGGCCAAATTTGGTAGAACTCCTGATAGAAGAAGTTGCAAGAAGGAGATCCTAGTCTCCCCTGACTAGTATGTAGCCAAGTGATGTCTACATTAACAAATTCAGTATAGTGTGGGTGGATCTGTGTGAAATGGGTGGGTTCAGGGTGAATTCTTCATTGAAATGGTGTTGAGACAGCTACACTGGCCTTATTATTCAGAAATGTTGCTTTGGACAGGATTTAGGCTGCTCATTTGGAGCAGTTGTCTCCACCACACGTAGTTCAAAGTCATTTGCAGGATAAGCCATTAATGTTAGACCTTTATGCTTCCATTAGTGGTTAGAACACATTTGGCATGCACCCAGGGCAGGTCTTCTCTAGTTTCCCTTGAAAGAAAGCCAATGGCATAAAGCGAAGCCACAAACCAATGTAAACTAAACCAAAGTGCAGGAACTGGAGGAAGATTTTAGGTTTGTTTAAAAGCTCTACTGCTTTGATCCAAAATACTAGTGCTGAGATAGCCACAGTCTCTGAAGAACCCCTGCTTGAAGCCTGATTTTTATTTCTTGTCTAAATAACATTAAATAAAAAAAAAAAAAGTAGCCTCAAACTTAGCTATTTTAAGTTTCTCATCTCTGAGCTGCAATTAATTTCCTTTTGCCTTAAGCTTCTTGATTCTCTTGTATGAGATGCCATGGCAGAAAAGATTTGACTACAGATGCTGTTATACTAGAGATTACACTGTACTCAAACACAAGGTTCCAGAATCTGATAAAAGCATGTTAGCAGC
>JAOEGS010005815.1:36724-53780 GCA_025447755.1 Corythornis vintsioides
GTGCCCCTGCTCTGGCAGGGGGGTTGGACTAGATGATCTTCTAGCTCCCTTCCAACCCCTGACATTCTATGATTCTTCCATGGTTATATTTTCTTCTTCCTCATTTTCTGCAGTGCCTTGTCATTTGTTTCTTTAGTTTTCAACCATTGTCATCTATGTCATATTTTTCTGTGCCTTCTAGATACCTTCCCTCACTAAAATCATTAAAGATAAGGTCGTGCAGTTCACTGGGCTAGGACTGGAATATGTGGTGATATTTCTGGCACATCTACAAATCTTCAGGCAAATCTTACTCATGTCATCTCAGTGCTTGCTTTCACTCCTTCCATACTGCTAGAAGTATATTTTGTAGTAGTGATCTTCTCTGTCCTCCTGATTAGCAGAGGTACATGTATAAATGCAGTGCCAGGTTCCCAACTCAATTCACCTTGTGTGGGTAAGACATGAAAGAAGGCCCAGTAACTTGGTGAGGTTTCCTAGCTATTTAACTTCAAGAAGCCATTGAAATCCCTGAAGAAAAGACATAAAACTCCAGTTCTTCTCTTAATGCTTCCTAACATTGCCCTTTTAAACATGCTGAATTTATGCTGGGGTCACAATAGGCTTCTGTGATGTCTAATTCAGCTCCACAGGTTTTCATGTGCAGCAAGGTGCCTTCAAGTTCAGTGCTGCAAAGCTGAGTATGGTGAGGCTCACATCCTAGCACTGCATTCAGTGCAGGAGTCAGTCAGGCTTCAGAATAATATTTTGAATATTAAATATAAACTTATGCAACCATTGACAAATACACTTAGAAATAAAGACAGCAATGGCCGTTTAAATCACATATAGACATAGTAACTTTTTTGTTTCCCTGTATAAAACATATACAGTAATTCTGGCAAAACTTGTCAGAACTATTGTACTAGAACAGAATAAGTCATTTGGAATAGACAAAAAATATTTTATACAGAATTAATAACTGGAATTTACCATATAGAGGTCACTGAATATGGTTGAGTGCCTAGCATTTAAGAGCTGTGTTCCTCTCAAATGGGGAAAATAAAAATTTACAGGACAGCAGTAGCTGCTAATTTGATTCTCACCTGGTCACCGCTTTCATGATGCAGATGAAGGCCTGATTGGTTTTAAATCCCTACAGACTTGCTTCCCAAATGTTTTAGTCACAGCCCTAATGAATCGACCAGAACTTTTGTTAGTAATTTTATATGGCATAGAACTTGTATTAAAAACGGAGGAAAATATCTCCAAATGCAGGCAATAAAACCTGACAAAAATATTATTCCCTCGACGTTTCTATGGCTCACTTGTGTTACTTCTCACATGTGTGGGGAATGATTGTGAATGCTTGAACTACTAAGAGTGCATGTCCCATCAAAAAACTATTGCTATTAGTGTGAGGCAGCTCAGAAGAATCCACCTTCATATTAATACATCAGATCTCGTACTGGCCAGTTTTCTGTTGGGTTTTCCTGACAGTAAATTGACACTTCTGGGATGAAATTGAAAGCTGCTCTGGGATGAAAATTAGACCAAAATCAACAGGGATGGAAACACACCAGAATAAGTTGCTCTAAAACAAAATGTAAGCAGTGAAGTGTCAATGGGGTGTATACAAAGTAATGAGGTTTAGAGACTGAGGCAGTGCAAAGTTAATGCACAAGGGAATTAACAGAACACCATATAAAATAGCTTCCCTAAAATTATTCATATACTTGCTATGCAAAGCTTTTACTTTTTTCTTCTTATCCACATTAACTCTTTGTTAGATGTTTCATTCGTATTTTAAGTACCAACTCAGTCTGAATTACCTAATGATTTAGAGATTACATTCATATTGATTACAGGCATATACATGATGTGGACAGTGAGTGTGGGCCCCAGATTCTCTCATACTGTAGCTGTTCAGTGAAATCTCAGTGGACTAGAGGACTGCATTACTGGTAGAATCACAGAATATCTTTAGATGGAAGGGACACGTGATGATCATTGAGTCCAACTTCCTACTTCTCGCAGGACTACCTACAACTAAACCATATGAATAAGAATGATGTCCAGACTAAAATTACTACTCATTTACTTTTGCTTTCATACACACAGTTACGTAACCAAATATTATTCTAGTGAAGCCAGTGGCGGGTTTTTTGTTTGTTGTATTTTATTCAAGATCAGGCAGTTTACTATGTAGGTTTTAAAAACTGGAAGGAAATGTCTCATCATTAATTCATCAAGTCATCCATTTCAATTAGATCAAGAGTCTGTAATGGATATAAATTCAGTCAGTTTTTGAGAAGACTCACCCTTAAGAAATATGACACATTAAGGCAGGAAATTCAATGATTATGCTCTTGGAGTTGAGAACTCTCCATTTGTATTTATAATAGGTGATGGTGAAGCCAGAAATATTCTTTCAAGTTGAGAGACACCTAGCTCATTTTTCTGAAATCAAGAACCACTAATGTTGCACTGTGTTCAGTAAGTTCATGGGATTAATTGACACCCCAGGAGGCCTCATGAAACAACATCAAGCTGTAATCAGCCACTTGAGTTGTTGTCTCAGGAAGCCTCAGGTCTCTCCGGCAGCACTAGAAGTGCTTGTTAAGTCTGAGTAATGTATTCCCACCCAGGTACTTGTGACAGAAAGAGCTCTATGCTACACTGTTTATTTATTTGTGGGGAGATGAGGATGGATCAACTTTTATTTGTTCAAGAGAGTATCTATTTAAGATCTTTTATGCCCCAAACAGTGACATATTTACTTTCAACTGAATGTTGTATTCTACAATATACCTAATACCAGCAATCATATATGGTGAATTCAAGTGCACAATAGCTGTTTGCTCCAATTTGGTACCATATTAGTCTGTTACTCAAAAATATCACAGCAGAAAAAATATAGTCTTTGATTATAAAAAAGTATTCTTTACCTTATTTCACATCTCGGGTTTTCAAATCTGCCTCTGCAAGAATATGCTCACTATCCCCTTTAATAATTGTAATAAACTCAGAAAATCATCCTGGATATAAATTTTTGTTTGTTTGTCTTAGTTTTCCACTTTCTATGCTTGTTGCTTGTTGCAGTTTGATTTTATACTTCCATTAAAATTAGTGGCAAAACTTCAATTTACTGCAGTCATGCTGGATTGTGATAGACCCTGGGATGGAGACAGGGGTGGCTGCATCTTTGATTTGTTGTTACCTGGTTTCTGAGGGATCTCTCCAAGAAGAGAGAATTGGATGGAGCATTTTAGATAGCCCTTCATGCTCTTTTGCAATATATCCTTACCCTGGGTGACAGAACAGCAAGACAAGTTGTTTAGTGGCACCAAGGTGTCCCAACTGAGTATAAGGGGGTTTGTCCACACTCTCATGAGGGTGAGGGATTTCCATCAGTGATATATTCTGTCTAAATTTTTTTTTCTTTTCTATGAATAAGTAATCCAACACATTGCAGACTTGCAGCTGATTAACATCACTACTGATTATCCTGCCTGGTAAACACAGGAACTTGGAGATAGGACCAGAGTTCTGTCTCCACTGTGGGTGGCAAGTTGAAGGAAAAGGGAAAAAAAAAAAAAAAAAGAAAAAAAAGAAAAAAAAGAAAAAAAAGGGAAATTTAAAAACCCACATAGTCATGCAGGATACCATAGGCTGAAAGTATTCTGCTGTGTGCCTGTGGAGTTAGTGTGCACTGAACATTGAAACTGAGAAGAAAATCACTTGACACTTGAGTCACATTCATCTACAGCAGTTCTCAGCATTGCTGCTGAGCCATCACTTCTTGTCTTTCTCCACTCATTTCACTATCACGTTCACTCCTCCCTGCTGAGGAGCCCCCCTCATGCTGAGAATAAAAATTAGCACTTTTATCTTGAAAAGTCCCTCTGAGAGGAAGGTTAGAACTTTAGATGTGATGCAAGAATGTAGACATTGCACAGAGATTTTGGATTAGTTAATGTTAATTCAATTTTCAGTCTGGAGGTGCTAGACAGAAACAGAATTAATATATACAGTCAATAATTGTTTTCATATATTCATGCTAATTCTTTTAATATGTCAGTAACTAGTGTATTTTGCTTGTGGACATATTCCTAAGTAATCATACAAAAGTAATTTTAGAAAGCAGTTATTTCCCTTCAGGTGCAGGGGATAGTACCAGGCAATTATTCCTGCTTGATGGCTTTTGAGCACAGGATGGCAAGAGTTCTCCTTTGGAAACTGACATCATGGTGCCATTAATCTCTAAGTTAAATGTCCAGTTGTATTTAGCAATTAAATTATATATTTTTAGTTGCCAGGTGTGCTTCAGAGTAGATTTCAAGCCATAAGCATTTAGTTAAAAAAGAGCTAGGAAAATCCCTTCCTTCCTTCCTTCCTTCCTTCCTTCCTTCCTTCCTTCCTTCCTTCCTTCCTTCCTTCCTTCCTTCCTTCCTTCCTTTATACTTCCATTTGGCATATGAATGAAAGGATTCTTTGTGGTTTTTTTTCTCCTTTGGCTCAGATCAGTGGAATTGCAGCATAAAACTGCAGACTTAATAAAACAGTATATAGATCTTTGCATCTTACATGAATGCATTTGTGGAAGGGCAGAGTAAGAGGGGTTTATATGTGTGCAAATAACCTTCCTTTTTCCATTTGGACTTCAAAGAGCAGTTTGGAAGTCTTTCCTTTTCACTTGGGTAACCTCAAGTGCTGAGGAAATCCAAAGCTTTCATAAATCAATGTTTTGGTCTTATGTAGAAAAAAAAAAAAGGCAACAAGAGACGTATGAAAAGCTAATTTGCAGAAATAACTTGATTTCTACTTAAAAACATGTCATCAAATGCTACATAAATGCAGTGATACGGCAGTATATTACAGGGAAGTTTTAAGCAAAGGAGGACAGTATAGATACATTTCAAATGTATGATTAATGGTTATCCTGTAAGATATTTTTCTGAAGTAGATTTCAAATAAAATAAGTGTACCAATCTGGATTTACTAAAAGCTTATTAATATTTTATCATAAAGTTAACAATTACGCTCTGTTGCTATGAGCAATAGAAACCCACTGAAATTAGACATCATATTGCATCTTTTATTATATTGAATTAGTCTACATGAACTGGCTTTAATATTATGGTATCTGCAAAGAAAGAGTAAAACAATATTAAAAGAGAAAATATGTAAATGTTTAATGCTATTGGTATTAAAGGCTAAAAAAAGCTATCTGATGTGATTAGCCTGTATTTTATGAAAAAAAGCACCTAATAAAAATAATGGTTCTATCACCCATGGATAAGTTGTGTGATTATTATCCCTATGCTAATAAGAAATGTTGTATTTTCCTACACAGTTACTGCATGATTTATAACATTACTGTAATGAGCTTTTAGCTAACTCAAATATAAACGGCACTGAATATAAGTTAAATTCTGTTGAGTTCTACAGAAAGGTTTTAGGTCAAAATGTACAAAGATCTTAAATTATATCAAGTAGGTTTCATCTGAAAAAGAGTGTCAGACAAAGAAATACAACATCACACAATCTACTGGATGCAGTGCTTGAACATGCATTGTACTCTCAAAATTGCAACTGGAAAAATGAGAATGGTAAGAGAGAAATGGAGGACTAACTCTTCAGATTAATTGATAATACCTCACTCATCAGAAAAGAGCTAAAAGAAATGATCACTTGAGAGGAGAAAGACTGAAATAGTGAACAAATGGAAGGAATTGACTTTAAATGGAAGGCAGACAATAACGTCACAATCAGATTCAATGAGAAGCTCACATTTGTGAAGAGAAGCAGGTCTATAAGGAAAGAGTGAGCAATATCTTCTTCTTTGTAACAGGAACATTTTTTTCTGTCAGATAAAAACATCTCTATTCTATCTACATTTTAAGGTAGTCATACTGAAATATAATTTCACTATAACCTTAGCAGGGAGTCTAGATTTACAGCAGTCACACAAGTTACCATAACTGCAGAGTGGCTGCAGACGTTCTGAGATCCTCTGTCATTTTCTATCTTTTGAGTTTGACCCATGAGTCTCTTAGAATTTGCTTTTAAATTCATAGAATATAATCCTAATAGTAATTAAAAAACCATTCATTTCCACTGTTATCAGATAAATCATTTTAAGCTCCACAACCAGGTTGCCACCCTGACAGTTCTGACCCCTTTTTAGTTCTGAGGTTGTCCTTGAGTCACACCCCTTCACATTTGTGAGGCTGTTCCTACAGGTACAGAATGTCAACAGTCTTGGCTTTTTTTTTTTTTTTAATACAAGTTAGTATTTCTAATTTTTTATTTAATTACTTCATATCTAGAGAATACTTTCAAAATAATAAGACATAGCACTAATATAGGACATACATTAAAAATTAAGCTCAGAGGTAAAAAAGAGGCAGCATCAGATATCATTAAGCAGATTTAGTATAACTGTAGGTTTTCCTAAATATGTGAATCAAATTTAGTTTTGTATTAGTATAGTCAACCAAACCACATCATGTAGTTCCCTTCATAAATGTATTATGATCCATCTAAAAATGACACCCTCTACTTTGATATGAAAGTTGTTCTTGCTCTGTTCTGGTGATAATGAGAAACAATCTGGATTCCAGTATAAATTTAGTGAAGACTTTATGCACCATTTGGTCTTTAGGGATCAGTGCACCTCTTTTGGAAATTTTACATTTGCTGTATTCACTTTTTTAAAAATTTTATTCTTTTCTCCAATTTACATCTCACTAGCTGCTTAATATCAGAGCAGATCCTTCATCATCTTCTGTTTCAAACAGGGGTTGTCTCAACCCAGGTGCAGGACCTTGCACCCTGTTGAACCTTGTCAGGCCCAGTTCCTGAGCTTGTCCAGGTCCTTCTGGATGTCATCCCAACCCTCAGGCATGTCAGCTGCACCACTCAGCTTGGTGTCTTCTGCAAATTTACTGATCCCACTCTCTATTAATGGAGATAATTAAACAGCACGGTTCCAATAGGGACACCTGAGGTACTCATCACTCAGTTCCACTTTATCCTATCATTTTCTGAAAGTGGTGATTAGCTTTATTTCATATTTATGTTATTTCCATTCTTGTTCTAATATCCTCTTTGGGTTGGTTATTTATCTTAGAACTTTTGTTTCTGCACTGTATGTCATTCCAGGCAGTTCTTAAATTCACTTAAAGAAATTACATCTTTATAATTACTTCCTTTAACCTCTTTAATATATCCCTTTGAAAAAAAAAGAAAAAAAAAAAGATCTAAGGTCTCAAATTTACTTTATTGTATATTTCTTTTAAAATTAAACTGAAAAAATAAAATTTTTAGGTAACTTTCAATTAGGTACCTAATTCCCTTTTCAGGTTAACTCTCAATTGTATTTTCAGAAAATCTGTTAGATGCAAAATCTATTAGATTCTTATGTTCCACCAGTTTCTGATAATCAGGAGAAAAATGTTGAGTCAGATTGCTGTTTGAAAAATGCCCTCATTATCCACAGCAAAGATTTGTAGTGTTATATGCTCCATTTATAAAGTTGAAAAAGTGTTTAGAAAATCTCAAAGTACAAGTTCCTTATGAAATTACCACAAGCAGCAATATGTTTTAGAATATAAAAAGTTTGCTGAAGATATGAATAGCCCTGCTAGAGCTTTCCTTTGAATCCATATTCCAATCAGCCCTGATAACTTCGTTAGAAAATAAATTAGCACTAGGTTTATGACTACTTAAAGTTACAGCTCTCTATCTTTCCTATCAGTTCCAGCAGGTTTGTACTCTGAAAGGCACATAGGACCTGCTAAAAGCATTGCACTTCTCAGGACTCAGCATTCTAGTAGCAAATGGAAGTGCATATAATTGAAAATGTTGCAGTAATTGGCTGAGTGTGAAAAGTATGATGGTGTATTTATTTGCAGAAGTTAGGAGCTGCCCTCTATGTCAGATGAGAATGACAGTAAGTACTGCTTTTGAAGAAAAAAAAAATCCTTTGCAATAACACTATAATTCCTCACTGTAGCTCCCACACTGGCAGAAACTATGCATAGAGTTTTCAAGGGAGAGAATGAGGTAAATGAAAACACTCTATATTACTGGCTATTCTTGCTGAACAAAATTACTTCCTAATTACTTCCACAGCTAAACCTGCCTGGCAAATTCTTTAGGTAAGGCAGCAAAGTCTTCTCTGGGGGAAAAAAAAAAAGAAAGAAAAAGTAAGATTATGATGTTCTGTTGCATGTCCTAATGCCAGGACATGTGTATGGTTCTCAAGTTTGATACTGCACACAAGTACTTTGATTACTTCTTGCATTCTAGCACCTGCCTACTGAGTTTTAAAGATCTTTTAAAATCTATTTTGATAGAGCTGCAGAATAAAATATATATAAGGGCATACAAATTACGTGCAGTTATCCCAACAACAGGTGAATGAAGAAGTGGTGATGAAGCACTCAAAATGAAAGTTCTGCAATTACTATCTCTACCTAATCCATCCACAGGCCCTGACCATCCAGAGGTGTTCTGCACCACACAAAGCAGTGCTACAGATTTCCCTTAAAAAAAACCAAACAAACCATTATTTACAAGTGCTCACATAAATGATCCAATGAAAATATGAATTACAGATTGAAATCTAGTGTGTATAATTTAAGAAAGTAGCTAACTTTTAAACCTCTTACCCCTACTGTCCTGCTCAGTGCTCTCCCAAGTGCATCTGTATCTTCCTCAAATTGTGGCAGACCAAAACTGCCTGTAAGACTGCATGTGCACTTCAATCTGCCCCACCAAACAGGACTAGTCTTTCAAGCCTAGTGCTGTACAAAGAACTGTCAGCCACACTGCATCCCAAGGCAAACAGGTTATGGCCATAACTGGCCTAAGTCTCCTTATTTCTGTGTGGTTTTATTCCAGCCTTTCAGAAGAATTGTGAGGGCTATGATGAATCATTGCCTGGGTAGTGTCATGATGCTGCACGTGTATTTTATGGCACAAAAGTGTTGCTTACCTTGGGGAAGGCCATGAGATAGGGATGCTTGGGTGAGTGCAGTTTGATGGTTGTTGGAAGACTATAAAGGACATGGAGTTTCATCCTTGCTGCCTGTAGATTGTTGTCCCTGAACCGAACATTATTGCAGGACTGCACTTATTTTTATCTCAAATGGAACCAGCAAGTTTACTCTGAAATGAAAGCCTGAGAATGAACTATCACACCTGGAGTGGGGATGATGGAGAGCCAGGTTCCAGAAGCGAAGTTATTTGCTGGTGCAGATATACCCAATAGTATTTTACAACTGACATTTCACCAATACTGAATCGAGTAGAATCATTACCCTCTGCATCTTACATATAACACTGCTATTAATATGTCAGAATGTGATTTGCTTTGACTTTCATTGTTGACTTCCATTTAATTTCTTTTCCACTTTAACCTCCTGGACCTTTTCCCTTGCATCTGTGTTTCCTTGGCTATTCACAATCTTGTATTGGTAAATGAGATCTCCCCCTCCAAAATGCAACACTTAACATGTATCTTGCTGATTTCTACCTTGCTGATTTCAGACCATAACTCGAGATATCACAGTAATTATGAATCCCAATCCTGGTCCCTGAAGTATGGTCTGTGCTGTTAATTAGTGTTAGTTATGCATTTCCTACATAATCATAGTTCATTTTGACATCTAAGTCACCAATGAAAATGTATTTAAAATTCTTAGATGTAGAATGTAATTCTGTATCTTATTCATGCACTTATATTTGTCCTATTTCTCCTTTAACTTCTGGTCTGAGAATCCCCAAGAGGCAACCTTAGGAGTTGCACCAGTATTTAATACTTGCACTCATATCTAATCTGGTGCACAGAATGATATTTAAGTTACCAACTCTAACAACTCTAATTGCTTATGTCCCCAAAGAGGGAGCAGACTGTCACTTACTGAGCTCTTCATTAATGTGAATTAGCTATTCTGTCACAAATAGTGCATTCCAATTTAGAAATAAGTGGGCTAATGATAATTATATTTTTCTCATGTTCTATTTACAAACAATATGAATTTACTATATTTGTAGAAATCCATAGGTTTATTTACAGAAAACTACTTCTGAAAGTTTTACTTATAAAGTGACTTACTTTTCACCTTAGTCTATTTGAAAATAGTAGATATATTTGCTATCAGTTACTGAGACAGGCACTGTGGTATTGTTTTGTCTAGATCAGCATATTTCAATAGCCATGCAGTCTATTAAATCTCTCTTACAACTGTGGATTTAAGGAATGATTTCTAATTGACAAGGTGTCAGTGGCAACATTCTAGAAAACTCAGTTACATGGACTTTTTCATTGATTTTCCCTATATTAGAAAAGGAGATGTCAGATACCATTAATTGTATTTTCACAATAAGAAGCATACTGCAAAAGTAACTGCTAAGTGAAAGCACTTCCAGCCTGACACACAATAGTATTCATTTAAAATGAATCCAATATATAAACAATTATTACAATTATGTGCCTCTGTGGCCAAACTGATGTGAATGTAATTACAACCTACAATATGGAACCAATTTGCAGGCTTAGGGAAAAATAATGCATTCAGGTGTATTTTGCACTCATTTATCCTTTTCCAGTATGGTGTCTACACCCAGCAACCCAGCAGGTGGTTAACCCATGCTGTCTAGGAGTTCTTACCTACAACAACTACATTGTCACTGATATCAGTTTCCTGTTGTCCAGAACTGATAATTTATGTTATATAAGTATACATGTTTACCCAGGCTATATGTCTTTACTGAGTATGATCCAAAATAAAGTTTATGAAATTGTCATGCACATATTCATTACCAGCAGTGTCCTCATTTCAAAAGACATTCATGCATCTTTCCTGTGTCTGCACTGGTGGAGTCATAACCTACATTCCATATGTAATTCTACAGATTTTCTTTCATGTGGTGGCATTTATTATGAGAATTGACCACTGGTCTCTATATTCGTAGGGAGATGACATTAGCAGTCTGGATGTGAAAATTCATTTGCCAATGCACAATTTACTGTAGTTCTAGAAGTTCTTATGCCTTTGTAGAGAAAGAAAAATCCATGACCTTTCCAAAGTATGTGATGTAGCATTCAATTTCCCTGCATCTGATCGATAAGCAAGCAGGAAATTATATCTTTTGTCATGGTAGACAAGCATAATTAAGCAATAAGGCAATGGAGATAGGTGTGATTATCTTAGGATGCACCTGGGAGCTGCCTTCTTGCTATTTTAAAACATCTTTATGCTACAGGAACTGTATTAATTTCTTGTGAAAAAGATAAAGTTGGCAGTTGGATGCTCAGAAGCAGCAGTTTCAGTTGTGCTTCACAGAGAGTCATGTGGCATGTTCACCCCAAACAGGTTTCTCCTTCATCAGAAGCAAAGATAGAGCAGGCTGTTAGCATTGACTTGACAGTTCAGACCTGGGAAAAAAAATATTACAAAACAACAACACCAACAAAATATGCTTTGCCTGCCAGTGAGTGCAAAATGTACATTTTTACCAGTTTTGAACAAAAATATGTTGCCCCTAACACTTGTCTTCCAGGGAAGAAGACATTTCTGCATAATTAATGCTATTGTGGCCACATTCTAAGTTATGCATTTTAATTATTCCAAAGGCCCAGTGAATAATTAATGCTAGCAAAACAATGCATCTGAAGCATAAGCTGAAAAGTATCCAGTTTTAATGGGCTTTGTAAATTTAAATAACTAATGAAAGCTATTTAACTATTTGATTGTGGAAATATTTCTGCCTGATAAAATAATTAACTACCATTAACGAGCAGCTTCTCATGTGGAGAAATGTTAGCTCAGGCTACATGATTTCTCAATATGGCCAATCTGAGTACACCACTGCCTACTAGCCCATCTGAGACACATGAATGCAGGAAAGAGATTTATTTGGATGTTTGCCCTGTGGGATAGACTGACATTTCATTAGTATCATCTGTAAGATATAAAATCAAAATTCCAGGCACAAGATTCCTCTTTGACCTGCTGTCTTCATGCAGGTCAGTTCATTCAAGTTTCATGGGGAGATTTGGAATTGAATAGAAAGAAATACAATATATGATTCATTATCTCTGAGTTCAGCAATCTAAGAATTAAGGATGTAAGCCAGGTTAGTAATTTAGAGTCTTGCAGTGGTCGATGGAGAGTGATAGCACCTCTGGAGAGCTTCATCTCATCCTAAAATAGGTTTTTGAAATAGATGGGATTAATAACTATTTGGCAGTGGATAACATTTTTCTGTTTCTTACAGGGGAAGTTTAGGATACTACTTTAGACCATGCACCTAACTTCTAGATAGGCTAGTTTAGGCAAAGCTAATCTCACTAGCAGTGGCAGCCTCTATCCTATCATGTGAGAAAGACCTACTCACACTGACCTCAGGGTGCAAAGAGCCAGGGAAAGCAGAAGGATTCATAGTCCACAGCTGTCCAAAGTTTAGTGCATCAAATGACAAAACAATATGAGTGCTGGTTGTCCAGGTTTCAGACTTGAAATGTGTGGCAGTCATTAAGAAAGTGCTTCCTTCTCTGAAAGGTTCAAACTGTGTGTTCATCTTCTGTGTCCAAAGGTTTCCTTCCCCCTGGTGTGATCCCTGGGCAGTGGGATGTGCTAATTGCAGGGTGTCCTGGATGTGCAGTGTGTTGTGGATTTGGGGTGCTCTGAGTTTAAAGGGTGGTGAAAGTGTATGAACACCAGACAACACTGACTGCTCAGCATGGTGACAAAAAGTACCCATCTCTTTAGGTGACTAAAATGATAAAGCAAATGATCAATTATTGCAATCTCTGGCAATACATTACTCTCAAGTAATATCAATTTGTCAATACAAATATAAAATGAATGTTTTTTACCAATTTTTTGTTTTCTATCTCAGAAGATTGCTTCTTAAACTCTAATTTCAAATGTTTAAGAAAGTGAAAAATAATAATATCATGGAAGATTTTTAAAATAAATAACATTGGCAAAGGTTGCTGCTAATTTTGAATATCAAGTTCCTTATTTCAGTGTGTTATTTGGAGCTCAGTAACTTTTGGCTGCTATAGGTGTTCTCTTTTTATCTAATACTATATACTGAAATTATAGTACTCAACTCTCTGAGGTACTCACCTGAGTCACTAGGGAGATATGGAAAGGGACTACATAGGAACTACTTGTGTTTTCCTGATTTCAGCTGTATTTCCATGAGCCTGGACATGAGCTAATGCTCTTGTAGTGGTGATGTGTAAGTAGAGATGGTTAAGAGTTAAATTTAGTTTGGGTTGGCTGGATAGTGTTTCTCCTTATGTAGATGTGAGAAAAAGGACAGGAGTGGCATAGAAAAGGTTCTTACTGAGATGACTCTACTCCTAGGAAATCTCATCCAGTTACATCAATCTGCTGAATATTTCATAGAAGGTAGAAAGCAAAACACAAAAGAAAATCTACCTTAGTATCGGATTAAACCTATTTTCTTTCTTCTGAGCAATAATGCCTGAAAGAACAGACACATGTTGGTGCAAACTGAGAGTTCTGTGATAGTGAACAGGCTAATTCTGGTGGCTTGTGTGTTCTTCACTGCTCAGCTTCTGTGGCCAGAGCTAGGCAGCATCCTGATGGTATCCCTCTGCACCCCATTCCTCTCTACTCTTCTTATTGCATTACCTACAGGTAGTAAGAATAATTATTCAAGAAACAGAACTACTTTACCTTTTTTATTAACTCCAATTTAAGACCAAAACTTCCTTAGTGCGTATGGGATGGAGCCTGATGATCTAGCAGTCCTAATTGGTTTAATATTTTCTATATGGATGACAAAAATAATTGCTGGAGTGTGAGCTAATGATCTCTAGCAATGCATCTCCCTTTGTTTCTGCCTTCACAGGACTATGCTGAAAAGGAGAAAGCTGCAGCCAAGGCTCTGGAGGATGTGAAGGCTAACTTCTACTGCGAGCTATGTGACAAGCAGTACCACAAACACCAAGAGTTTGACAATCACATCAATTCTTATGACCATGCTCACAAGCAGGTAAACCTGACAAATGTCTGCATGTTACAGCAGTCCATCTTCCCTTCTCATCAATTGTGGAAAGTCTATAAATCTGTTCAAGTAGAAGACAACTCATCATTTGATGGTTTCAACTTTAATATCCTGTTTTTCATAGAAATAAAATGTTAAATAGTAATTGTTTCAATCTTCAGCATAATTTCTTTTAAGTCCCTCTGACTGAAAGATCTCCATCTATAGTTTTAGGTGTTCAGTATCAATATTCACACAGAATTTGATATATTTGAATGCAAAATTAATTATAAACTAGAGAGGTGGGGAAGGATCACTTCCTCAAATATCCAGGTCCCTCTTTTGGATGCAGAAGGTATATAAACATGCTATTTCAAGGACAGAAAAGCAGTTTATTTTTATAAAAAGACATATTTCTGAACTTGAAATCTAAGTCTCATCCTTTTTCTCAGGATGGAATTTTGCCTTGAATGCAGAACATAATATAAAATAATGGCTGCTATTAACAATGAGATATCGGATTCCTGGGAAAAGATAATAGATGCTAATTGTTTGTCACAGGTTTTGTATCAATTTTATCAGGTCTATATGTGGTAAGTATATTCTAGCCATATATGCTCATTATCCTTCTATCCTGTATCCTAGTTTTCCTCCAGTTTTATCAAAATCCATATTTCAGTTGTCATTATGGAAAGAAAATGCAATTACTTCACATAAGAATGAGAATTCAAAGAATATGGTTGACAAAGTTCAGGAGTGAGCATTTCTGAACCTCTGACATGACATCTGCTATCTGAGATGATAAAACATGTAACTAGGTACTGTAGATGTCTCTTTTCCTCCTTTGTTTCTCCTTGTACTTACACTGCACAGTTCAAATTCCTATGTATTGTAAGCATGCAAGTTGCCTGGGTATTAGTGTCTTCTGGGTGGTCACATTCTGGGTGCACGGGGATCAGGAGCTACCTTACAAATATGGGATTAATTTAAAAGTTGCAGATATTTCTGACAGAAGACTAGAAATAAGAAATGTTGATTAAAACAGAGCTAAAGGCAAAACTCTCTCACTGCAAGTAATCTTATTGTCTTTTGCAGTATTACAGAGGATGTAAATTAGCCTGGCATTTTCTGTAAGCATCTATCACAGCACTGCATGAACAGACTGAGTAGCCCACCCAACATGTTGAAACATGTTGCCCAGTTCAAGCAGCCCAGAGTGGACTGTCCATGGGTATTAATGGGACTCTTTTGGCCTGTCACTTCCAAACCAGAGCTATATGAATCTAATGCATTTATGTATAAAATGAAAAACAATTCCTCGCATCACTGTTCCATCAATTAATCCATAAAAATTGTTATAATAATACAAAACAAATACTTTTCCAGATTCTAAACATGTGACTCTAATCCCTGCAAATCCCCATTTGCTTCACAAAGAGGTTTTTTCACCCTTCAGCTGTCTTTTTAACTCATCAGAAATTATTCTGAACTCAAATTAATCCATTTGTACCCTTCCCTCTTCACACAATCCCCCTGCAAAAAGCATCTTATGCATAACAAACCAGCCTTCTTGATGCACCCTCTAGGATTGAGCTGTTGGACAGGGAAGGTTCTGTAAGCTCTGTTATAAAAGGAAATGTTTAAGCAGCAAGACTATTTTTAATTTTCAGGTAAATTTAGTGCTTTAAAAGTGGCCAGACATAGTACTGGAAGCTAAGAGTGCATGGAAATGCATGACACATCCAGAATATCAACTGGCAGTAGAGGCTCACCCCATGCTGCACTTTCATATGTAGTTCAGAAGCTCAGTTAGTGCAGGGTTAGCCAGCTACTCTCCTGATGTGACAGGGTAATTCAGTCACTTCTCCCCTTTCCCTTCTTGACTGCTCAGCCAAGGCTGGGAGCAGCATTAGTTTGCCTCTAGGAATAGTGTGGATGAGCCCTTTTCTCTGACTTTTATAGCAGCCACAGAAGAGTCTTTACTCTTCCTACTTTTATCACAGTGATTTGCAATGAAAACAAGCTAATTTATGGTTTCATGTGGTTTTAGTTAGCTTAGTTTCAAAATGTTTTTTCTGGGAGGGAAAGTAGACACCAGAAAAGCTTCTTTATGCTTAGGTGTGTTTTCTGTTTCCCAGCAGAAATTTGAGTAATCTGCACAGATATGTTCTAAGCATCATCCTTCTGAAGCAGTGTAAATTAAAGTGAGGGACTTTTTACATATCAGTAACCATACAGTGTATGTGATTTCCCATTTCAATGTTACTACTTTGAATCTTGTATTAAAGTGCTGGTGCTGTTTAGAGAATATATAAGGTGAGAAAAAAAAAGTATATTCTACTGTGTACTTTGCCCTAAGTCTTTGTTTTTCTTCTAGAATAAACACATTTCGTTCAAAGAATTATTGTTCTAATCTCCCAATATGATGTCTCTATAAATTATTTTTGTGATTCATTTTTTAATCTATTATTTCAACCAGTTATTCAAACAGAAAGTGCTGAATCTTGGACCTATCATTTGGTGTACCAGCTGTTGCCTTTCTGTCCTCATAGGTCTGCACAGTGTTAAACAATCTGGCCTTGCTTACATAAATGGTCTTTCTGCTGTGTTAGGTTATTCTAAAGCAGCTTAGTGAGACCCTCTCTGCATGGTATATGCATTCATACTTACAAATGTAGTAATAATATAGATGTATGTGTGGATATAAACACATATCTCCATCCAAATAAAACTTTGAGAGAACATCAAACATCTCCTAAATCTGCCTAAATCTTCATTATCTTCTAACATTGTAATGACACTGGAGGGTCTAATATGATCTATATATTTTTCAGTAATATTGTCTGAGTACTAAACATATAATATCTTTTGTTGTCTTGATAGTGTTAGTCTTAATTAATGTTGTCAACATCTTTCCTAATGCACAGAACTCTATAATAATTTTTCACTGATGTTACCTGTTCCTGGATAAAGTTTATTCAGAAAATCTGTTTGACTGGAAGACTTCACTCCCACCCATCTTTACCAGACCTCTCTGTTA
>JAOEGS010005815.1:79593-95072 GCA_025447755.1 Corythornis vintsioides
ACTTATTCTTATTACTTATATATTATAATAATATATATAATTATAATTATATATTAAATAATGTGAATGCACAAGTGAAGGAAGAGGCTTCTCCAGCAGCGTACTATTATATTATAATAATAATAATATTATTACTTATTACACCAGCATAATTCTGAAAAGAGAATTCACGTGCTGACTTCAAACCATATATTTTCCTTTCTTTAAAGACTTTCTTGTCCATACAGAAGCCCAAGTTCAGGGCTAGGTTGCACATTTATCCCTTAGAAACTTTTGAAACTTAATTTTCCCTTGTAACAGCAGGAGTGACACCCTATACCAGACAGACACTGTAAAATGAAAGTTCTGTGGTTATATAACTGGGTTAATTTGTACCACTTTCTTGACTTATTTATTTATTACCTTATAGCATCACTGGGAGTGGACCACTGCTTAAAACCCCCCGGTTAGTCACGGAGAAGCAGCAATCCCCAGATGGCATTTTCCTGTACAAGGGCAGCAAGGTCACAGGCAGTTCTCAAAGAGGTGGCACAAGTGAAGGACAAGGCTTCTCCAGCAGCACATTAGAGAAGCAGCAGCTTATTGTAAGCAGACACCAGCCCCGTACTGAAAGACCCCTTACAACTGGAAGTCAAGCCTCACAAGTGTTCCCAGATAACACCAATACTTCCCAAAGGGCAGGTGTGTCTTTCTCATTCTCTAAAAAAGCCCCTTTGAAGCTTGAGTCCTCAGCATCTGTCTTCAGTGAGAACTCTGAAGAAGGAAATGATTGTAGTGAATCCCCCAACCATAAAACAAAGCAAGCTCTTGAGGGCTGCCGTTCTAGTCCAGTTTTGGAGGAAGATGTGAAAGCAAGCTTGGATAAAGGGCCACCTATTACACAAGATCAAATTGATTTGGATAACAGTGCATCAAATCACATAGCTGCAAAGTCTAAAATACTAAAGGAAAATGATAAAAATAGTGATAGAGAATTAGAAGAAAAGGTCGATGCTCATCATTCATTTTCCAAAGTCAAAATACAGCTTTCCAATTTTGATTTTTTTGATTCACTTAGAGAAACAGAGCAAGACAGCAACTTGATTGAGTCTGAGCAATTGTTAGAAACTCTCATTTCACCTTCATGCCAAACTAGCAGTTTTTGTACCCAGCCAAACACCTACAAGCACAGCAATGCTCACCTGCCTGAGCAGTTACCTGAGCTCCGACAACAGCCAGCACCTGAGCTGGCATCCATAAACATTGATGACAGTCTTGGAGGGGTAAGAAGAGAAAGATCTTTGGAATGTTCAGAAACCACAAATGGAAATATGGAAACATTGCCAAGGGAGACCTTGGTTAAAGAGTTGAAGCCCCAGGCATTGCCTTTCCTCCATGTAGTGAGCAAAGATGGCACCACTGATCTGCAGTGGCCCACGGAACTACTTTTGTTTACAAAAACTGAGCCCTGTATTTCATATGGTTGTAATCCATTGTATTTTGACTTCAGACTCTCTTTAAATCACAGAGATGGTAAACAGCATGAAACAAACAAAGCATGTTATAAAGAGCACTCTATAAATAAGACTGCAGATGAAAATGATGCCTCAGGTTTAATAAAACACAAGCAAATGTCGAATGAACAATATAATCAGTTGTTGAAACCAAAGAAGAAGAAAGGTTCCCTAAATCCAAGAGAGGCCAAACAAAAAGCTGAGTCAGACATAGGGAAAGAAATGAATGAAAATGGTCATAAATGCATTGCAGATTATTTGAATGAAAATATACCCAAAGTGCCTGCTTACCTCGGTGTCTCACAAAAAGATTATGTGACAGAAAAAAATCTTCATACAACAACACTGAGAAGACCTTTAAAACATCATTCTCATAGCTGTGAAAGAAAAAAACAGAACATTAGAAATGAAAGCATTTCCTTCTCTGCTTTTATGTCCAGGATTAAAAAGTCTAAAGCTGCAAAATGTAATTTCATTTGTTCTGAGGAAAAATGTGAAAACCAAAACAATTGCAGATCCATTCAAGATGGGGCCAGCTGCAGCAGTGACATAAGTGACAGTGGAAAAGACTCTAGTGGAAGTTTCCTTAGTTATAAATCCATTTCAAATGGCAGATATTCAGAAAATGAGGGGTGTGGAAGTTACATGAGATGCTGGAGCTTCCCATCTCTTCAGAAGTCCTCCTCTGACAGACATTCCAGCTATTCTGACACTTCAATTAGTGGTACAAGTAGCTACATGAGTTACATGAGTTCCACATCAAACAATAACAGCAGAAATCATTTGCTTTTTTGTTGTAAAAGAAAAAGCAAGGCAACTAAAAGGCACAAATGTAAACACAGAAAGCACAAGTTTATTTTCACTTCTGATGATACAGACGAGGATTGTCTTTGTCATGGTAGAAGTCACAGAATTAGAAACTGTACTCAGAGGGGCACAATTAAATATCAAAGATGTTCAAGACATAAAGTTTTGCACCACAGAGACAGATCTAAACACAGCAGACGCAGATACCGGCACTTTGGCAAAGTGCACAGTAGAAGTAGATGTTCCCACAGCTCCAAAAGTAGTTCCACTAGAGATTCCAGAAGCAGTGAAAGATCACCTCCTAGCAGAGTGTCAAGAGGTAGCAGCTCAGGATCCTTCTCAAAAGAGACTAACAACTGTGATAACAAAACAAAAGAGAAAGAGAATGCAGAAAGAGCTTCTAAGACCAAACCTGGAAAAGCTGAAACTGCACATTATGACTCCATGAATGTGAATGGCCAGTTAAAAAGCTTTGGGACCAGCTCTTCTGAAACACTGGCAAAAGACCTATGTGGAAAAAGAAAGTCACTGACGGCCAAGTTGCTGTTAGAAAGAGTGCAGTCCAAGAAAACCCAGGAACAAATGCATAATTCAGAGAGATTTTCAAACACTTGTGGGGTAGAATTAAAGGATCACTCTCAAAGTCACTTTGCTCTACAGTTTTCATCATCAGTAGATGACATTGCAACGTTACCTTTGCCAGAGAAACTGCTAAGCATAGGTAAAAGTGACACGGGGCATAATGAAATCAGTTCGTTGGAAAACAATGTGAAGAAAACCAACTTTGAAGCATCAGAGATAACTGATGTTGCTCTTTCAACGGGCACTGATTATGATCATTGTCTTTTTAAAGACATCATTCAAATAGGAGCAGGCTACCAGAGCCAGAGAATAAAAAGGAACACAGCAATAAAGGAACAATCCAATCTCTTCATTAGTGAAGTGCAACCCTTTATACAAAGCTGTGACCCAGTACCAAATGGTTTCCCTGGTGCTTTTTCCTCTAATAGATATTCTGTTGTCGCTAATTCAACAGACACCAAAGAAGAACTACATGATGTAAACATGGACTCAGCCCGGGCAGAAGGCAGTTCAGACTCTCTTTGTGACAATGCTCTACAGAAGTATGATGACACAGTAAATGACCTAGAAGTGTACAGTAAACCCACCTCCCCTGCTTTAACGCAGCAGCCTATCACATTTTCAGCAGAGGAAATAGACAAATACAGGTTGCTGCAGCTGCAAGCTCAGCAGCATATGCAGAAACAACTTCTGGCAAAACACCTGAAGGTTTTGCCTGCCCCAGGACCAGCTGCCTTTTCTGCAACACCAGCAGTTCCTGCCCTCCCTGTTCAGCAGCATGCTTCTGTCACCACTATTCACCACACACTGCTGCAACGCTTTGCTGTCTCAGCATCTGTACATCCTCACAGCAGCCATCTCTCCCTGGCACAGCTCCACCCCCTCTCCCAGGCACATTTTGCCCCCATATCACTTTCCCCATTAGCTCCAGCCCTCATTCCAACCCACCCTGCTTTGCTGACAGGACATCCATTGCACTTTGTCTCCACCACCCCTCTACACCCTTCCCCTTTGACCTTCCCCACACTGCCACACACTGCATATATCCCGGCGTTATTTGCACCACACCTGAATGCTGCCACACCTTCTATACATCCAAATCCCTTAGTTCTTCCATTATTCCAAGGGCAAGAGCCCCATCACCATTCTTGCTCTAGCCAGACCCAACAGCTGCCTACAATAAAAGAGGTTTTCAGTGTTCCTAACTATCTAAACTAGCCCAAAAGATTACACCATGGCTCCAAAACCAAATTTGAGTAAAATAAATTATTCAGTGTTTAATTACATGTCTGAGGGAAAATCTACTGGTTTACTGAGAGCACAGTGGCAAATATTTTCAAGTCTGCATCCTGGCTGACAGCATATGACTGTTGATTTTGTTCTCGTATCACTGAGTGAAAGCTGTTCTAAAGCCTTTTTTGGCACTATCACAAGAAAGATGGGGTCCAGCTAGTGTCATTCTACGGAAGAGTGGGAGAGTACAGCCTGAAGTCTGTGACTGTCAGTAGAATTTTGATCATAGAACCCAGACACAATGGGACCAAGAATGTTGATGATGAGTGATTTAAAGTAGTGCAGTTTAAGGTAGAGCAATCTTGACACTCCTCAAAGGTTTGGTTTTTTGAGTGTGTATGTGCAAGGGCATAGCATTTGGCCTGGTTAAAATATTTCAGATTGAGCAAAAAATGAAGGTATCTTGAATCACAAGTCCCTGCTTCTGTGCCTTGGCCAAAATAAACTGGGGAGCCTCAGAGTGAGGCATGATGAGTTAACACTGGAAGAAAAGGATCACAAAAACATCTTAAAGATAGTTTATTGATTTCATCCTTGGGATATGCTGCTTGGACAATGTAAAGGGACTGCAGTTTGGTCACAGGTACATAGCAAAAAAAAAAAAAAATAAAATTCCCTTAGTGTAGGGGATTGTGCTGGCACAAGAAGGCTGCTACTCTTCTCCCTGAGCCAAGCATCCAAGAAGGCAAGGGAAAGAAGTAGCTGAAGCCAAGCATTGCTTGCCTGTGGCTGTCGCAAAGGGAATGTGAGGGGCGAGCTGCAGTATCCCAGAGATGCCAGGCAGCTCATGCTGGCTTTGAGCCTTAGATCCTTAGCCAAGACTGCAACACTTCCTTCCTACCAGAATTCTGATGTGTGGGAGAGTCTCGCCCAAAGAATGTGTAAATGTGTTTCATCCCTTTCACAAACAAACAATTGGCTGGTCCTATAAAATAATAAGAATGCAAAAATAAAATTCTGAGCAGAAACTGTCTCTCCAAATCAAGTCTCATAGCAAACCACAGTTCTCAGCATTTCAAGTTATATTGAATCTAAACAAGTAAATTGAGATTCTCATGTGGTTTCCCCAACTCTCAACATACAAACTGAAGTTCTGAATCTGCAATGTTTGAATGCTTGTATCCAACCTTTAGGGTAATGCTAGTAAATTGAAATTGCTAGTAATAACTGTGTATCTTGAAATAGGTGAGAGCTTCAGCAACGCTTTGAATGGCACATTTGGTTTATTTTCATAATGGTTTTAACTGAACATGGGATATTTAACATGAAAAGTTCATAATTTTGTTTAGACTGCAGGCACGCTTCCTAATATAATTGGGCAGGGAAGTGTTCAACAGACAGTACCTTTTTGTTTGAATTAGAAACATTAAAATAATGGCAATAATGCAGTGCACAACTGATAATTTATCTTTGATATTTGATACAAAACACAATAAAAGGGTATTGTTCCATTATATTTGGCTATTTGAAGAAACTGGGTATTCAAATTGAGTATTTAAAACACAATTTTGGACCAATTTTCTAACGAAGTTTTAAATCAAAATAGATTGATACATTGCAATAAAATGGAATTGTTTTAATTTCTAAAAGCAGCTGCTACAGCACAAACTGGTATTATGCCAAACTTTTCAAATGGATTTACAAATTGTAACTGCTTGTTTTGTATTTTCAAAGTTGTAGTTTCATTAGACATTTAACATTTTAGCCATCAAGTAAGAGCTGTCAGGAAAAAATCTGGAGACTGATCAGAAGCAAAATATTTTTGTTTTAAAAAAACCACCCTCAAATATCTTTTGTTGGATTCCCAGTTAATTTATTAATTTAATCAACAAAATGGATTCATGCCATTTTGGAGTTACTTTATGATTCAATATAATTTTAATTGTAGGGTATTTCTTTGATTGAAATTGTTGCTTTACTCAGTGGACCACTTGGAAATATTAGTTATAACACTGTAGAAACTCTCTGAATTTAACTGTTTAAAAGAGCAGGTCAACCTGCACCTTAGAAGAGGTTGACAGCTGCCAAGCCATCACCACCAGTTCAGGGATAATATCAACCTAAAACATGCATTTTCAGCCCTACAAGCTTTAACATTTATGATCTCAGTTCCATTCCTATTTAAGAAAAAGAAAAAAAAATCTGTTCTCATTGTATATAAGAGTTCATTTGAATCCCAAGTAGATAACACCAAGAGAAAAAAAGTGAAACAGAAGATAGGTTCATCTCATCTTTAACATTTTATATCCCTGCTTCTTACAGGCATTAATATTGTAGACATTCCTATGGTAAAAAAAAACAAAACAAACAAAACAAACCTGACCAATTTAAGCTTAACAATATGCTACTAAGTAGATCATTTGTGGAAAATAGCTATATGTGTTCCCCTTATTGTATGAACGAACCATGAGATTCTAAAAAGGAACCAAATCATAGGATGTCCATGCTTCAGTGTATAGACCACCAAGGATGATCTGGTAATGAATAGATGAATAGAAAATAAAAATTAAAGTTATTCTTGGAACAATGGGAATTAGGATTTTGAGAGTTATTGATGGGGAAAAAAAGAGAGGTTGAGATGGAACTGAAAGAAGCACGATAGCAAAACAACAATCATTGACTGACAACAAAGGGAATGTCCAGCAACGTTCTTAGTACACAGAAGGTGTTTTCTTGGAAAAATTTAATAAAATTATCAGCCCATCTAAGGTGATATATTAACTCTATTTGCTGCCATATTTACTATTCATCGGTAATGTACTATAAGTATATATTATTATTATTATTTAAAACATAATTAAACGTGATGTATGGAGCCGTGGTACAATTTTTATTTTATTTAGACTTAGTTTTAAAGACTTACAGTATCCAGGTGGCAGTGATACATACACTCCAAGTTAATAATATATGTGAGCTTGATTGTATATTCTTGATACATAATCTAAGAAAACAGGTCACCTACACTGCAAAGTTCCAATAACAAAAGTGTCCTGAATTACATGATAATAAAAAGTATTTTTTAGGGTTGGGTTTTTGGGTTCTTTTTGGTAACAGGCACTTCTGGAGTACATTTAACATGCATATTTGTTGTGCAGTTTTTCATAAAAATGCCATTTGACCAGATTGATTTTGAAAGTGTTAAGTTTGTATTTAAAACTGAATAAATATCTGGCTAGTATAATATGTAAACTAGTAATTTTGTTTTGTATTCCCTGTATAAAGTGTTTTATATTAAACAGTAGCAAAGTGAATTGCACTATTGTACATGCAACGCAGCTTTTTTTTTTTTTTTTAGGTTATTCAAGAAATTCCTGGGAATGTAGTTTAATGCAATAATATTAATTTTTTTTCAATAAAAAGGCTTACTGGTATAAAGAGTGTCAGTCATGTATTTTTAATGTAAAGCATACCAAAAGGCAGCAACATAATAAAATGCAGAATTATGAAAACATATTCTGTATTTTAATCTGAAGAACTGATATGCATTTATTTTATCCCTGTCGCTATAATCCTGAAATTTCTTAGAATGTTTCCTAAAGATTTCAGTATGTGTTACAAAAGTAGGTTGTTTAAGTGGAACTGAAAATAAATATTCCTTAAAAAAGTTACTCATCTATGTGGTTTTTGCAAGAACTTTTAATGGACCAACATCCTTCCAGATTCTTTTACACATTAATCAGTTTACTCACAATTACACTTACAGCTCAGCTGTCAGGTTCCCCAAATAATGTTTCTGGGTTATGATTCCTAATCATTATGTAGAAGGTTCTTTGGTAAAGAAGCTAACAGCAGGATCTACAAATGTATTATTTATTCACTTTTTCACCATTCTTTAAAACTTCTTAGTCATGATGAGTATCTCTTTATCCCCAGTTTTCCCTTTTGCTTTTTATTTTTGCAGATTGTTTATGATTTACAGATATTATATGATATTCACAGATATGATATCCGTTTATCTTTCATTTATATTGCAAGCTTTCTGACACAAATCTTTGGCTTGTGCCATGTAGATACTCAGCTTTGGAGTACCCAGGCACTGCTCTATTCTAGCAGTAATTCTAAGGTTAGTTATGGCCATCAGTAGACAGTTTCAAAAGTTTCATGTCTGCAAGTGAGCACAAGGACTGAAGTAGTGCAAAAACAAGTGTCTGCATAAATACATGTAATAAATAAAACTCTGTCCATTGAGGTGTGTTGTGACAGAGGTCATATTCTGATAGGTCTGTCTGCATAGCTGAAAATACCTTGGTTAATCTCTGGGACCAAATTATTCTACCATGGAGTGAAGTGGGGATTGAGAGAACCTTTATGGGGATTGAGAGCACTCTCAGTAAATTTGCAAATGACACCAAATCGTGTGGGAGAGTTGATCTGCTTGAGGGCGGGAAGGGTCTGCAGAGGGACTTGGACAGTTGGATTGATGGGCCAAGGCCAGTTTGTATGAGGGACAATAAGGCCAAGTGCAGGGTCCAGCACTTAAGTCAAAACAATCCCCAGCAGTGATACAGGATGGGGGGAGGAGTGGCTGGAAAGCTGCCCAGCAGAAAAGGACCTGGGGGTGCTGGTAGACAGCTGGCTGAACATGAGGCAGCAGTGTGCCCGGGTGGCCAAGAAGGCCAACAGCATCCTGGCTTGTGTAAGGGGAAGCGTGGTCAGCAGGAGAAGGGAAGTTACCGTGCCCTTGCTCTCAGCCCTTGTGAGGCCTCATCTCAGTGCTGTGCTCAGTTCTGGGCCCCTCATTACAGGAGAGACATTGAGATGCTGGAACGTGTCCAGAGGAGCTACCAAGCTCATGAGGGGTTTAGAGAACAAGTCGTATGAGGAGAGGCTGAGGGAGCTGGGCATGGTTAGTTCGGAGAAGAGGAGGCTGAGGGGTAACCTCATTGTCCTCTACAACTACCTGACAGGAGGTTGTAGAGAGGTGAGTGTTGGCCTCTCCTCCTTACTAATTTTACTAATGCCAGAACCAGGGGCAATGGTCTGAAGTTGCAGCAGGGAAGGTTTAGATCAGATATTAGGAAGAAATTCTTTATGAAGATGGTGAGGCACTGGAACAGGCTGCCCAGGGAGTAGTTGTTACCACCTGTGGAAGTATTTAATAAATAAGTTGACATGGTGCTTCACAACGTTCTCTAGGGGCAGGCATGGAGGGGCTTGTGTTTTTATTTCTAATGGGTCTGATATTTAGGTGATTTTTGTTCTGGTAGGTATGGCTGGACTCGGTGATCTAGGAGATTCTTTCCAACCATGATTATTGTGTGATTCTGTGACATCTCATACCAGGCATTCTATAAAATCTTGAAATCACAGCAGATCAGCAGAGACATAACTAACACAGTGCATCTAATTCTATTCAATTACGTTCAGCAAGTTGTTTCATAATAAAAACAAAATTCAGAATGGGAAAAAACAAAAATTGTGGTGCTTCTGAAGGAAAACCCAATTCAAATCCCATTAATTGTTTTTTATAGTAGGCATCTAGTTGAGACTTAGATGTCACCTCTTCTGTTGTTGAATAAACAGTGTTACTCTTTTGACTAGCATTTAAGATGTGAAGAAATTAAGTTGTCCACACCTTCCTGTTTCTGGTAAAGCTAATCTACTAATTACCTAAAACCTAAATCTACTAATTGCCCCTTCTTAAAGCTTGAATACCAACTCTGTTTAACAGCTTGCCCTAAGTTGGTGGGGTTTTTTGTTTGCTTGTTTGGTTGTGTTTTTTGTTTATTGTTTGTGGGTTTTGTTGTTTGTTTATTTTGTCATTGTTGGTTTTTGTTTGTTTGTTTGTTTGGTTTGGTTTTTTTTCTATACCACAATTTATCCATTCAAGCTAAACCTATGTTTAGGGGTATTACTTCCTTGAGAACAAAAAACAAATGTTTTTCCAGACTTGAAATATATCTTATCACCAGATGGTGAGATATTTTGGAGGAAAAAAATACACATTTTATTTAACTAAAAAATGGAAATTAGAATAAAGCAGATATTTAGAGGCAGCATAAATTAAGAAAAAAAAAATATAGCTGCATGTCTGAATTTAGTTTCAAGAAACTCTTGAAACCTGCTTCATTCAGTGAAGTACTGTCTCAATACAGTGTCCAGACTTAGGAAGACCCAGACAATCCCTCCACTCCACATCATCTCAACTGGGGAACAAGGCTGTTCTTAGAGATGCTGTTCCTTCTGTGTTTCTTCTGTGTCTGACTGGATGGGAAACAAAGCCCTCTGAAGGATTCCTGGTCTGAGGTAAGCCCTCAGGGCTTCTTCCATCACAGTGCTGAGTATTACAACTAAAATACATCTGGCCCTTGGGAGCCATTGTCACCCAGACAAGCAGAATACAAAAAAAAAAAAAAAAAAAAGAAAAGATTGCAGAATATACTAAACTATTTTTGTTATATGGGGCCTAAAATAATAATCTAATCTTACTGCCCCACTGTTTAGTCCCACAAATCAGTCATATCAGTAGAGCCAGGACAGGAAAAGTGAGAAATGGGGAAAATGGAGGAAGGGAAAACAGAAACATATAAGGCCAATTTTCTTCAGAGATGGTGTCTGACTACTCGTGTCCCCGTGCAACACCAACAAAAGCTTTTCTGCACACTGGTGGGAAGTCTTTCACTTCAGTGCATAAACTTATTATACAAAGTAAACATCTTAATATGAACTTTATACAGAAATAGAAAGTTTCACTGTGAATGCAGCTCATCACCTTGCTCTTCTAGACACTGGACACTGATAAAAATACACACATGGATAACAGGAATCTGCAAGTCAGTGACCTGCACTTCTGCCTTGCTGAGATTGGGACACACTGTTGTGATGTGATTGAACTTTTAGCTGCCCCAGGGCTAAGGGGAATTAACTCATTAATATTTCAGGTTATTGAAATACTTTTGCTGTCTTCAGGGTCATCAGGTTGAACATTAAGTCAACACCCTACTTGTCTATAAAGCATACAGCACTTTTAAAACACTTTTTATTATTCTTCAATAAACACTTTTTTTTTCTTTCACAGAAAACAGAAGAAGCCAAATTGCCAGTTGCAGGAATTATAGACAGAAATAAATCTACAGTTACAGTAATGAGTATTTATTCTAAACATCTTCTGCTGAACAGTGACCAACTTGTTTTGTGAATGCACTTAAAAGTACTCTTGACTGAGATGTCAACCTGTAGATACATTATTGTCTTAAAGGAAGATTCAGCCCAAACTCATTCTTTATTATCTAGCTATAAACCCTGCAAAATAAAGATATGGTTGAAAAACTTGATAGACTTCCACCAAGCATTGTAGTCTGTTCTTCTGCCTCTACTTAAGTGCACATCTAAAACTTATATTACACACAAAAATCACTATTTCATCCTTATGAACCATAAACTTTTTATACAAAATAGATTGGTCATTTGCAAATCAATAAATTAAATGTCTTTATCAATTTTATATCTTAAACTGCTTGGAGTATTCCAAGCTGTGTAGGGCTACAAATCAGCAATATTAGTAAATATATCACTGTGAATGGAATGAACCATTGAGTCTCTCTAAACCAACTATTTCTATATAAAGACATATGTTGTATGAAAAAATCATTGAATAATAATTTGCTTGCTTTTTTTTTTTTCAAGTGATTTTTTCACTGTTTTCTACCATCTGCAGTGAGAAACTCTGCAGAAGTTAACAGCAATAGTTATGTATATGTGTGTTGAGGTGTGTCTTCTTACAGATGTACAATTGCATCTAACAGAAACTTACAGCCCTGACATAGAGTTCTACATGTGAATCAGAAAAGGAAAGATGCACAGGTAGGAAATATCATTAATCAATTGTTGAAGAACTTAATGGGTGAAATACTGCAGAGTTTCTAAAAGAGTTTTGCACTGTCCCTCATGCTTAGAAGGTATAAGTTGCTGAGGAAATGTTTATCTGTCAGCAGTGCTGGGTGTTATGAAGTGGAAAATCCTACCTTCATCAAAGAAGGTGAAAACACTTGAAATCTTTGCTTCTTACTTATGCCAGGATTTATGTGAAAATATTCCACTCTCCTTGAGAATGTCCTCTGGTATAAAGTCAGCTTACTTTCTCCAGAGGGCTGGAGAACCTAGGGTCTCCAAATCTGAAGAACTTGAACATATTAAAAGTTATCAAGAAGTGTCTAGTTGTCAACTGGGACAAGCTTCCTATTTACACAAGACTGGATTTTTTGTCTTATTCATAGCGTGCAACCAATATCTGAAGTACACAGGAGAGTATTCAGGACTGTA
This sequence comes from Corythornis vintsioides, assembly GCA_025447755.1. Classification (NCBI taxonomy): domain Eukaryota; kingdom Metazoa; phylum Chordata; class Aves; order Coraciiformes; family Alcedinidae; genus Corythornis; species Corythornis vintsioides. The sequence continues at coordinate 92,031 of JAOEGS010005815.1, forward strand.
TTAGATTTCTTTCTTTCTCCCAGAGACTTGAGAAACTGTGAAAAAAAACACCTGACAATTAGATGAGATGATCCTTGTCTACATTTTATTTTACTAGGAAGTCCTTGAAAGGTGGCTGTGACTTAAAATACTTAATGTTTTTATTAGTGTCATTTGTAATTACAGTACTGGTATCTACTGTTGACATATTATATGTTTAATCCTTAGCAATGAGCTTTCTTCTGAGCCTCTCTCTCTCTTAGTTTTGCTCTGTGACTGCATTTTTTCCAAATGCTAAATTCCCACAGTTTATTTTTCTTCAAAAATGTTTTAGATAAGCAGTTCCTATGGATATTATATAGGTCAGGGTGAAATATAATAATGAATCTTATTATGTGTTATGATCAGAGATTTTGAGTTGAAAATAATTTTGTCTTTTCTCTCAGGGTTGCCAGCTCCCACTAGCATTTCACAAGAAAGATTCTCAGATCTTGAGGGCTGGGTGAGCAAATGAGCAGCAGGGATGCTTGTGGATGATAAAAAGAGGGCATGGGCAAAGTCTGAAGAACAATGTCAGAGATCTGACACCTGAAGAAAAGGGTATGTTAATTTCAGAGGCTGCAGAGAACACCAAGAAAAGGTTAGATTCATTATGAATAAAGCTAGAGAGTTCTGCAAGCTCAAATAAAACCTAAGATAAGAAGCTGTAATTACTGATGTCAATAAAATTAAGATGAAAACTCCTGGAGTGACTTTTTGGTAGGTTGTAATTTTGGAAAAAAAAAAAAAAAAATAATTTTTTTTCTGTATCTGCTCCCAGTAAAGTCCAAAGACAACCAGGGTCAGATAATGATGAAGTTTAATAAATAACTGTCCAAGTGTTTCAAAAGGTACACGAAGATGTGTTTATCTATTGAATAAATGTTTGGTCAGTTTGCTTGATGTAATCTGCTCATTCTATGTCAGGGACATTTGAAAAAGCAGATTATGAGATAGTTTAGAGCAAGTATAATCAAAAAGCATTAAACACTTCAACCTAGTGAAGTTGGGTTAGTAGGATGTAAGAACAAGGGAAATTAATTGCAGCTTCATTTGAATCTGAAGAATGTCTATGCTTTCTGAAATATATTCTAAATGATGAATTAAAAGTCTGATGAGCAGAAAAAAATAATGCTTAACATGAGCGTTTTTTCTAGAAAGTTAACAGCAACATTTTTTCTAGGAAACAGCCAGAGGACTTTCCTCATCTAGAGACTTTCAAGACCTGTCTGGATTTGTTCCTGTGTGGCTCGCATGTGGCATCTCCTGGGTGATCCTGCATTGGTAATGGGGGTTGGACTCAATGATCTCCTGAGGTCCCTTCCAACCCTTACCATTCTATGATTCTGTGAATGAAAAAATGTAAATAATAATCTAGGAAAACCACGTTCATCTTATTTGATAATATGTTTGATGCATCAGTGCTCCCAGAAACTGTGATGTCTTTCAAAAGGAACTTTTACCTGGTTCTTCCTGACAAAGTTAACTCGTGACGCAAGAATATCTTTGCTGAAACACTGACACTTGGTTGTAATTATGAGGAATGAATTACCAAATTACCCATAGAAGAACATTTTGGGGTAGCTGAGGCAGCAGTTTGAAATCTCTAGGCACACAGATACACCTGGTGGAATGGCATTTCCACGATCTATAGGCTGCATATATATTTAAGGGAAAAAAATCTAAACTAAAACAAGCTACAATTAATTTAAATTAAAAAGTGTCTCCTTAATAAAAAAATGAACTAACATACTCAGCATGTCTTGTTACCACAAATATTTGTTAATGTTAACCTTCTAGAACTATAAAATACATAAACACTTTAATCATGATGCAAAATTCCTATTGCCCATACAACACAAATCCTTTGTCTCTGTACAACTGGACCATCATGATGGTGTCAGACCTTGTCATAGGAATTCTGAGAAATTCCTCTGTTGCTAATTCAACAAATACCTGGATTTAAATTGTTCTTATCCTTTCCTTCTAAGGTCACTAATCTGCAGTTGGAAGCAGAGGAGTTAGGTTATTGCTAAGGGTATATTTTCAAAGAGTAGCAGAGAAATTTAGCCACCTAATCCCCATTAGAAGTAACACATTTAAAAGCCTTTGTGACCTTCAGAATACAATACATGGGTTTAATCTGTAGCTCCACTTTTTTCCTAAAGATTTCTAACATATTTCCCACAAAATTGGCTTTAGAAACTACTAGTGAATAGAAACATGATCAGCATTATTAGATATGTTCAGGCTGAGAAAGCCTCCTTGGCAGCTTGAAAGACTAAAGAATTACATAAAAATCTATCATAGTGCTATCTTCCATCTCCTGTTAGAAAAGCATTTTAACTTTTCCTTAGAATTTCTTAGGCCTTCACAAATCCAAAAATAAATTTATTGTGTAACACTGAACAGTTTTCAGGTCTAAGAATGTAAATACTCAGTACTTAACCGAGAAACTTAACAATGATTCAAATGCTGGCTTGAATATACTGACTCTGATTATGTGCTGCTGACTTCTTGTAAAATTGATCAGTAAGATCAGTGGGCTCCAGAAGCTCAGTGATACACTACGGGACACTCGTGCCACTGTGCAAAGACCAAAGGGCACAATGGACAACAGACTGACACAGTTTTTGTGTCTGCTTCTTCCTACCTTCATAACCCAGTCTAAGCACTAGACACAGAATCACAGAATCACAGAATCACAAAATCACAGAATCACAGAATCACAGAATGTCAGGGGTTGGAAGGAACAAAGAAAGATCATCTAGTCCAACCCCCCTGCCAGAGCAGGGGCACCTAGACCAAGTCACCCAGGGACTGATCCAGGGGGGGCTGGAATGTCTCCAGAGATGAAGACTCCACAACCTCCCTGGGCAGCCCCTGCCAGGCTCTTCCACCCTCACTGGGAACAAGTTTTTACTTGGTTTCCCCTCAACCTCTTGTGCTTCAACTGACTCCCATTGCCTCTTGTCCTGTCACTGGATGGCACTGAGCAGAGTCTGGCTCCATCCTCCCTACACT
>JAOEGS010005816.1:20099-38326 GCA_025447755.1 Corythornis vintsioides
GTGTCCCTGCTCCCTGCAGGGGGCTGCACTAGATGCCCTTTGGAGCTCCCTTCCAGCCCTAAACATTCTATGATTCTCTATAGGGTATGAAAACAACAAATTCACCATGGCTGGTGGTGTTCTAACAGCTAGTCCAGAACCATGGCTGTGTAATTACATACATTTGATCTATGATTAAAACAAACTCTCTAGACCTTTACACCCTTTCCAGGTAAAATGCTTCCAAAACTCAAGATTGCCATGGAATGAGCAACTCTTACTCCACAGGTAGAAGTGCCAGATTTTCCTCTACTGTAGTATAAAATCCCATTTATTTTCATTATATAGCCAAAAAGTGTAATGGCATTGCCCGGGTATGACATTTTTCTCATATATACTGACAGTCAAGTCCCACCCTGATTCTGTAGGCAGCTGCATATTTAGGATGCTCTTTCTGTTAAATGCCATAACACACACCCTCACCCACATCCATTTTATGCAAAACCTGTAAGATCCTGAAATACCCTTTGGAGACCAATCCCAGAGCTGGTATTTGCAGATATAAAGAGGGTATCACAGTGGTAATATTTGTTTTAATCTCTCCTTTCATTATAATAATCAACTGAGCTGTCCAGATTGAATATTAGAAATTGTTCTTGTTTTGTTTTTGCCAATTTATTATTCTCATTCTGAATCAGTACATATTGTTGTAGGGCTGTGATGAGGACAATAAGATACTAGCATTGCTTTATTTACTATATATACCTATGTGTATGTTTAGACATGTGTATATGTAAAGGAAAGCCATGGAAACATTTTTATATCAGTGCTGTTTAAAAACAGGAATGCAAAAATAATCAAGCAAAAAGCAACAAGCAAAAATAATCAATTTAAAAGAGTATTTCTGGTCAGTATCTGTTTTTAGCATTTCCTACTATGGTTTATTATGTCAGCTGTTCTACATTGGGAACAAAAAGAAATTCTGGTGTATTAATCATGGAAAGATGACTACATGAAGTGTAAGGATGGTGAGTCTATATCAAGATAAAGTCATGTCTGCTATTTGATTTTAAAGATCTCATTTTAGTATTTCTTCCTCCCCAATTTCTCCTCTCTTTTCCTCCTGCCTCCCTCCACTTCTAGAGAAAAGTAACCCTACTATACTTAAGTATATTATTTTGCAGACTTAGAGATATTTTTCAGTAGATATAAATTGAAATAAGTTGTAATTAAAATGTGCAATAACAGCACCTATCAAGAAATAATTAACTCTTTGTGCTGCCTTCCCCAAAAAATGAAGACTCTTATTTGCTTAAATAATTATTTTTTAAAATTCACTTTTTGAAAGTAGCTGTCAAGCTTCCTATCAAAGGTTAAATTGTTAGAGAAAAAAAACCAAACAAGTTTTGACTGCTTTTGTGTCTTCCAGGCTTTTTACTACTGTATTTAAAAAGGCCTCTTCAGGGCATGCAATAACACAAGCACACATGCATGTATTCCAGAGAGAGAAAAAGGGAGAGAACACCAGTAACTCATCCCATTCAGGTTTGTCAAGAAAATGGTATTTTTCTTTTATTTGTGAAGTCCATAAATGTGCTTAGAATAACGACCAGAAGTGCACTAAGCAATCCACTATTTTTTCACAATGTGATAAGTCAACATCTCTTTTTTTTTTTTTTTTTTCCGTTGGGGAAGGGTCACAAATTCGCTGCCATTTGCTCACTGACTCAGTTGTAGGAGGGAACCCCAACCTCAAAACTGCCAGTGCTGTGTGTTTGACACAGTTCTAGCTCAGTGAGACCAACAGACAAAAAAAGGAAAAGGCTGCAAGCCTGGAAAAAAAAAAAAAAGTCTTTTCAGCTTAATCTTTTCTTCATGTGGATTTTGTCATCAAATTTTATAAGCTTTTCCTAAGCTGGTGACTTTGAAGGGATTCCTCTTCATCTTCTTGTTGTGGAAAAGAATTTTTTTTTAAATTTAAAATGGATGGACTAGCTTTCCAGATGGTTTTATTTGGTTTTGGGGTTTTTTTGTGTTTTATTTTTGTTTGCTTGTTTGTTTTCTTTTGTTGTTGTTGTCGTTTTTTCTCATAATGCTACTGATTACCTACATTTAAATGATTGGCACTATGCTTTTAATATGAAACCAGAGAGTGCATACATTAGGTAGAGCAATTAGCATATTCCTGACACTGACTTGCTGCTTCTTTGCTCAGTGCTTGCATATGCATGTTTGTGCACCTTGCAGCAACAGAAGTTGTGTGAGAAAGAGACATGATAAAGCCAGGAAACTACAAGAAATAATGAAAATTTGATTAGAAAAAAAAAAAAAGATGAAAGGGAAGCCACATACAATAAGAAACCTGCAAAGGCTTCTAATGTAGATATGCATGGCTATTGTAATCTGAACCACACCAGATAAACTGCTTGGATTTGTTGTAATTTTCCCATCTTTTGACTTGGAGAAAAATTTACAGAGTAAAATCAGCAGCGTTCATATAACTTCCCTCTGAAGTGCAGTTCAAGTTCTCTCTAATTCTCCTGTCTTGAGCTGTAATTAGAAAATGACCCAGGACTGTGCAGACATCCTGGTCATTAACTGTGCAGTCAGCACAAAATTATTTTTATAAGGAGGGGATGTAGTTGTCTTCAGCCTTAAACAAACCTCAAGGATTTTATTGACAAATTCATGAAACTCAACAGTACTACAGCTAAGGAAAAAAAAAAAAATCACTCATCAAATCATTTTTGATCCAAAGCATTTGCTCTGAAGAGTCAGTCATGATGTCTCAATTGGTCATCTATGAAGCTTGTGTTATTTTATTTAGCATATATAATAACTGGAACAGACTGCTCTATTTACAATGTGCAGGGATGAAATTTTTCTTCCTCTTGAGACCTAATTTAAGGCTCTGTTTTTCACTCAGTTCTCCATTTACTCATGTTTTGAACAGCAAATTGAAGAACTATTATGTTAATGCATTAATTTCCTAATCTTGAATTAAAATCTTCTCATCACTGCTTTGCTCATATGGTAACCGAGGGGAGCCTAAAGAGTGGGAATGAGCTGAGGATCTCTGTCCTGCTGTTGTTGGAATAGAAAACACTGCAGAGATAATTCACTTGGTCCCACCTTGCTAACACAAGGCTCTCTAGCAGCTGATCACTCTCCAAGGAGACTGTTTTCTTGCCCCTAGATGGCACAGATATGAAATAAAAAAGAGTAAACACAAGTTACTATTGTAATTCCCCTGACTTCTTCACCCACAGAAGACATTATTTGCTGGATGGAACTTTTTATTTTTAATTTTTATTAATGCATTTAATTTTTGATGTAATCTTCCCAGGTTTGGTGACTGACACTTTTCCAGGACAGATACAGTGCTGATCACCACAGTGATGTTTCAACCCTTTCTGGCTACAACATCAACTATGCTCTGCAAAGGCTCCCTAAGGAGCCATCATCACTTTAATCACTGTTGTGCTTAAAGGCAAAATTCACTGTTGGGCCCATGCACCAACACCAGAATAAAATTATTTTTAAATATCTAGTCTTCTATGAGGGCTCCATTTCACCTTTGGTTCTTATATGCAATATGCAAGCAGCAGGGATGGCACACTGTGCCTCTGTGAGTTTCTTTCAGAAATAAATATAGAAACCCTGATCCAAATTTATTTTGCAGCTACATTGACTGATAGAAAAATTTCCCATGGAAAGGATGATGAAGCAAATCTGGAAGTGTAAACTGAATTTATCTATTTACAAAACACTATTCCAATTCTGCAAGAAACCACTGTGATTTGCAAAAGCTCATCAGTCCATTTCTTATTTCTCAAGTGAATATATCTCAGTTGATAAAAAAAAAAAAAAAATCTAATTTTTCAGTTGAGAACATTCCTGGATTTTTTGGGGAAGATTTTATTTTCCTGAAGGTATTAGTCCAGAAATTCCTAGGAAACAGCAAGAGAACCACAGTATATTTTTCTAGGGTGGCATTACATTACTGGAGAACTGCTCCAGGGAAGCTCACACAAGGGAAATGAACTACAGGATGGAAAACTGCTGTGGGGTCTGTTTAAAAACACCAACACGTATGTGTATGTTTTAAGCTAATTATCTGCTGAATGCCCACCTTAGACTGGCTATTATTGGCATTTAGAGCATAATTGCAATCTTGATTGATTCACTGTTTTCCCCTTTGCAGGTCATAGTAAGCACCAACATGTTTTTATAATCATCATCTGTAATTAGTGAAGAGGATGAGTGTAACTTCTACATTTGTCTGTTATATATGTCTATTTTCATACACCTGTTCCTACCATTTAGCTACTGTGCAAAGCAAGAAAATATAATTAGTGCTATTTTCATTGATGGACAAGAGAATTACCAACAGGCCAAGTTCATTTATCTACCAGGTGGAAATCGTGCCACATCTTAAAGGGTGGATTTTATTAAGTACAGAGTTTCCATCTAGTCTTGCATGTTGGGGCAAAAAGGTGTGTAGGGGGGATGTTTTCATGTGTGACTTTATAAGTTGAAGTGTCTATATAACTACTCTGCAAAAATTGGTGTTTGTCCTGAACATTCTTTCTGCTAAACCCATTTTTTTTGTTGTTGTTGTGTTGGGTTTTTGTTTCTCTAATTATTTTGAAAGTAAAAGCTGCAGACAAGAGGTGTAGAAAAACAGCTAATTTTCTTTTGAAAAATCATTTCTAAAGCAAGAGAAAAGTGATGTGCATAATTTGTTGATGGACTCTAACTCCACTTTGCTAGAAGATCTAAACTCTGTATCCCTAGGAGACCATTCAAAATATCTTTGCTGAGGCCAAGTTATGGAGTAAAACATCCTCCAGCTCAGTCATTTTGAGTGAATCCTGCATCAGTGCTGCTCAGGGCAGGGGCTGTCACCAGTTCAGGATCTCTGCTATACAAATGGGATTGTAGTTTCTGTCTTTCCCATATGATGACAAGGCATGTCCTCAAAACATTGGGATAGGCTTCCACTGGAGGAAATAATTTTAAGTAGAAATAATTTTCTGCTTTTAGCCAGGTGCATGAGCACTGCTCCTAGATGGATTCAAACAGCTGGAAGGGAAAAGGATGGCAGTGACTGGCATCTTTCAGAGCCTATTTGTGCAAGGTAAGAGCAGCAGAAGAAAAAGACCTCAAAGCCCTGAACCTGGAAAGCAATGAATGATTCCTATAAGTCATTGAACACCTCTGATTTACAGGTATGTCTGCATGGCTCAAACCCATTGCAAAACTCATCAGAATTTCTGTTAATTAACATTTGAATTGTGTTTGTAAGTTGTGCAATAGTTGCCATATTTCTCATTTGCAAATAGGAAACAGATATATATAGATATCTATATATATTTTATATCTATCTCTTTATATATATTTTATATCTATAAGAATGACAGGATATATACAAGAACACAAATCAAAACCCCCCACCTTTGTGCTCTGAGCGTTCAGTAAAAGCCTCTCCAAAAATCAGTTACTCTCAGTTTTTTTAGTTTATTGCATAAGTTATAGGGTATAACTGATAAGCAAAGGGCTCTCCTGCAGGACCCAGAGAAGCCTTGTTTCTATGGGCCTAAACTACTTATTTGCTGTTATTTTAGCATACAAGCATTGCAGATAAAAATAAAAAATGACTGAAAAAAATTGCTTTGACCTACATGTGTTCAGCATTAGCCAATACTTAGTGTGTGGAGAATCAGCTGGAGGGAGGCTATAAGATCATTTCTCATGAAAAGCCATAGAAAAGTAGCTAAATGCCAAAGGAAAAAAAAATGAAAAAAGAAAAAAGAAGGGGAAAAAATTGAACAGTGGGTTTTTTCAGATTTTATTTTTTATTTGCCATTCTTGGATTTTTTTCATAGAATGTTATCAGGATTGTAACCTCTATGGAAGTGTCAAAATGCTTTTTATTGCAAGACTGGTTTATAAAAAGCTGCTATATTTTCAACTAATAATGAGAAATGCTGCTTCTGCAAACATGATGATATGATTAGCTGATGAGAAAGATTTAATACAAGCAAACAAACACATTAAGCCCCTCAAACTGGGCTTAGCATCAGTTTAACTCCACACTGGCTGCTAACTTCAGACAGTGCAGTTAAAAGAACTGAGCTGAAAAGTAAAATCACTGAATTAGTTCTGTTCTCACTCAAACCAGGACACCAAGTATAAAATCCATATTTTAAGAAAGTCAGAGTGAGTGTATAACTTGTGTTTTCATTTTACATTAATAGCAAGGGAGAGTCCCCATAGCCTAAAAACAGTGATGTTTTAAAAGAAATAAATATTTAAACCATATTTTATTTAACTCTCGAAGAATTTAAGAAAAGAGTAAATTATATATATATATTATTAGATCAGTTTAGTCATCGTTATGAAACTAAGACGAGTTCCTGTACAGAGAAGTGAGCAATTTTTAGTATACACCAGGAGGTCACCACACAGCATTTCTGGTACCACCAGATGACAGACATGATAGTGTCTGATGACAGACATTGTAATAATTAGCTTTTTCTGGGTCTTTGCAAAACCATCTTTGTAGAGTCATAGTGTCTTTCCCTTGATTGCCCCCTTTTTCCCTCATTAACATTTCAACCAACCATATTTTTCACTGGAAACCAAGCTGAGAATGTGGGGAATTAATATGTTTAATGTCTTTTAAATAGGAAAAAAACCCCATACTCTGGATGACTCTGCCCTATTTCCTTTTGTTGTCATTGCTATAATTGAAGTTACACTCATATGGTACAGAAATAGATTATTTTCTTCCTCTAAAAGAATGATTTTTTTTTTATTGAGTCTAATGTCCTCTTAAAAGGAAGATCAACACCAAATAGCATTGAAAAATCAAATAGAAGAAACTTGAAAATTCACCTTTTTAAAGAGTAAGAGATTATAAAGCCAATGATCAGGAATTTGAGATTTTAGATGTAACATATAGGTACATTTAAAGAGAGAAATCATAGCCTGCTTTGCATACATGAGAATTTTGATTCCTTTTCTCATGGTCCTGTTTCTGCCATAAGATCAGTTCCTGAATTGATCCCTGGTAAAGCACAGTTAAGTAAGGTAAAGAAAAGTAAGGTGTGTTAAAGTGAGTGAGATGAAGAGCTCAGACATGATGAGAGTAAGTCTAAAAAAATAAGTGTAAATACATAGTGTCAAACTAGAAGTTATTTCAATTATTTTTTCATAACTCAAGCTATGTAATTTATTCAAATTGACTCAACAGGGGTCTTGGCAAGGTAGGTCAAGGTGGATTTTCTGGTGGAAAAAAAACGATTCCAAAATTCTTAGTGGAACAAATCTCACATAAAATGAATAACACTATTTTCATATTGACATTAGACAACTGAAATAAAAGGGGGAAGGGACTATGGCACATTTATTAGAGATTAGTGAGCCATCTATTAGTTTCACACCCTACTAATTTAAATGTGTATTTATCAAAAGAAAAATGAGGATTATTTAAAATAACTAAGTAACTTAAATCTGACAGTAAAAGGAAATGCAGAATCTTGATTTAATCAGTGAATGTAATTATCATAACTGCATATACATAAGATGTATAATATGAACACTATGAAGGAAGCTGTAGAAAACCTTTTTGTTAATTAAGTTACATTATTGTAGGACTGTTGGTTAATTGAAAAATAGTAATAAGAATATCAATTTCCCTTTGGTAAAAGGTGGCTGACTGAAGGGGTTAAAAATGTGAAAGATCCAGTAAAATACTAAAATAACTGTGTAGGTCTCTTTCAATGTTTGGCTGTTGCAGGATAACTATACAAACAATATGATAAGTGGTAAATAAATTGAAGTACAGGGTCCTTAAGGAGCATGTGGAATTCATTGCCACGGGAGGCTATAAAGTGGTTCTAAGGTGGTTGTATTTAAAAGAGGATTATTTTACAAGCAATAACACCGAGCTAAATTGTATGGAGCAATGGAGCAACATTCTTCACAAGACCCCTGAGGCTGGCTCAGCATTTTCAGCTATGGCAGGAGAACATTTCATGCCAGCAGAGAGGAGCCAAAGCGTACTCAGAAATAATACCACAAAAAGCTAACCAAAAGGGTCAGAAAAAGCCAAGAAGAATAGAGAAGTAGGAAGACACCATAATAAAACTACAGTCTGTCTAAAGTCATCTGGGCTTCTGTCCATTTGCATCTCTTTTCCCACTGTTTTCTTCTTAACTATGAGCTGCAAAGGCATTTGGCCAATGGGAAATGAAGCCCAGAAGTTGAGGTGGAAGCCAGTTTGGCTTCATCTTGCCATGGTGACTCAGCTTTGGTCTGGGAATATATCACTGATACATTGTGATATTTTATAAATATTTCTTTTTTTGTCATTTGCTGTTTTGAACTAAGTGACTTTGTGGTGAAAATGAGGTGAAAGTGGCTACTCGGGGAATGGGGTGTGGGAAGGCTTGTTGGAGGAGGCATGAATGCAGGAGGAGGAAAGTATGTGGACACAGAGGTGCATCTAAGGCACTAAAGGTCTCTGCTAAGAGCCTTTCACAAAATCTGGCTTCCTCTGCTCTGGGAAATTTTTGCCTGCACTTTTCTCAGCAGGTTGCTGCTCCTTTTATCTCATCCCTGTGTTTGGGCTTAGGAGCTGTAAATATCTTGTGGGGTTGTTTCTTTTTTTTTTTTTTTTTTTTTTTTCCTTCTTTGCAGAATTTGTCCAGGGAAGGAACTGAACAAAATCTAAAATGGAAAACCAAGAGCTTTGAGTTCAGTAGGCAGGATCACAGAGAGTCACAGAGATTTGAAGTCTGGGATGGTGTGGGGAAGCAAGATGCTTACTAAATTATAAGCAGGCTTTCCATTGTGTTTTATTGCCAAAGCAGCTGCAATAATTGTAACTGTATGCAGACATACTTCCTTGAATAAACTAAACTAAGAATTGCTGGCTAAAAGAGTTGCAGCATTTTCCATGTGGATTATTTTAGCACCAGGTTAAGGGGACAAATCTAATAACCAAACATACCAGCTAGGAGTATGATAATCTGCTTTCATTGTGAAGGAGTATCACAAACCCTTACCTTGCTGAATATATGGGAAATAAAACTTTAAAATGCATAATTTTACTCTCAGCTACCTTAATCAACACACTAATTTTTTTAATTTGCCCATACCAATATTTGCTCAGACATCTTGTTATTAAAAATAAGGTGATAGGCTATATGCTAACAATTAAACACCTTTTTTTTTTGGTAAGTATCTGTGAGATCATCTTAAGATTAATTTCTGTTTAAACAAGAGTAAGTTTTACATCCTCATGTCGTTCATAAGGAACTTGGGAGATAGCAGGTTAAAAATTTGTATGGAGAAAGTTGCATATGCCTATTCCCACTTACAAAAAAATGGAGCTATTTTAATGTTTTGGCATATGGAGTTATTGTAGCTCACTGGAAAAAAAAATACCCAACACTCAGTCCTGTGTTAGATACCAGATCTCTCTTCCTATTATGTAATGCAGGGAAATATACATACACAGTGCAGTTATTTTAAATACAAACTTTAGCAAGAATTATTGTGGCTTAGATGGAAATTGAGAGTCGGAGAATTTTTTATAAGTTTCAGAGTTTTGTGGCTGAGGCAAAATCTCAATATGGGAACCTATTTGCAGCTGGGGGATCTGCAGGAACTGGAAGAGACAGAAGACAGTGAAAATGCAGACTGACAACGTAAAAATATAGGCAAACTCTTTGTGATCTTCTGATGTGTAAGGCTAATAACAGCAACTTCACTCCACTCTTTTCCTGTCCTTAAGTAAGACCAGATCCAGATGTTGCAAGAACATCACCACAGGGAAGCAGGAAAAGGAAGGGTGATTTAAGCAGAAAGTGTTGGGGCTGAGAGTGCACTGGGTCAAACTGCTGAGCTCTGTGGGGATGTAGCTGGACTCAGGTGGGCTGGTGGAGATTTGCTCTTTTGGAACACTCCTGTGTGTTTTCTTGAAACAGACAGTCTGTTCCTTAATGTGAAATACTTCTGAAGGGCTTTACGTTCCAAGAATAAGGGCTGCTGAAGTCCCAAGGCAGATGTTATTTAGGTAAGCTGCAGAGGCCTTCCAATGATGAATAAGAAGTCAAAGCCAGGCTCTGAGAGGACCTTGCTCACGTTGGTGTGTGAGATATTAGAAGCTAACCCTTGCTAATCCCAATTTTCAGGGCACTAACTAACATCCAGACAGATTTGGGAGGTTAACATCTGGACATTTGCCCTCCATGACAGTGTTTGCTGATTTATTAGGAAGCTGTTCAAGAGAGAACAAACCATGCAGTGTGCAGTCTCTCCTAGGGAGATGGTGACTGCTGATATTAAACTCTGAGGGCAGTACCTCTTTTATCAGATTTATTTCCAGATACTGTGATCTACAGCCTGAAATAAATCTTGGTTCATACATCCTTCTTGTTGTATCCAGACAACTCCAGGAGTACCCTCTCTGTACACATAATACACTCATTTTGCTGGGATTTTGATCATTCATACTGCTTCTGGGCTGTAATAATAGAAGGACCCAGTGGGCACTGCTGGGTCCCATACTGTTTCTGGCCCATAAATGCTATTACTGTTTCATCTTCTTTGCAAATTGTAAGCACTACTCCATTTTCAATGCAGATGGTAAGATGATAGCAACTCATCCATACTTGATGAGTTGATATTATAACACTTCCCATTGTCCCAAGATGTTTTATGCCAGAGGTGAGTATCTTTACACATTTAAAGAGTGCTAACATATGGCAGGTTGCACTGTGTTGGGAACAGTGCCCTTGACACTGTTCAAGTGTTCACAAGAAACAGGCAGGATCTGAAACCTTCTATAACCCTTCTTGAGATTTCTCCTCTGAGTTCTTCAGATCTGCGAGTACCTCCTGTGCTCCAGATGTTGGATTATTTGCTAAATCCTGTGGACCTGTCAGTCCTCACTTCATAAAGATCACCTCTTAATTCTGCCACAATATGGATTTGGATATGGCTGCTTTAGTCCATCAACCAGCTCCTTGGTAAGCTCTTTTGGGTCATATAGTTTGCAATGGTCTCTGTTTATAAAATAATATATTTTTTTTTAATACAATCTATTTTCCTTCCTGATAACAGTGTCTCTATTCTTGGTTAGCCTGTGATTCATGACAGTAGATTTTTGAAGGATCATATATGAGGAGAAATTAACAAGTAAAGACAAATATCTAGCAAATTAAAACCACAACAGCAGTTGTAGAGCAATGCACATCATACAGTCTTGCACAAGAGACACTGGCTTTGGTTCTTCTTCCTGAAGAGTTTAAAATTCAGCATAAAAATAAAGATTAGTGGAAAGTATTTTTTATTTTAACCACAACATCACAGTGGCTGAATTTTGTGCAGAGGAATAAGTAAGGATTTTTCTCAAATGACATCAGCATCCATTATTTGAAGTTATCATCTTTCACTCTTTTCTCACTCCACAATGACTCATGGAATTTGTCACAGAAATACTGTAAATTTAACTGTTAGGTGTGCAAGTAAAATTAATTCCATAATTAACTATTAATAACTGCTTCCTTTTTTTTTTTTTTTAATTGTATTTTCCTGATTATTTTAATAATCTTGATCACTTCATAAAACAACAAAAAATGTTGGTTTTTTATAACATAACCTTGGTGATTTCCCTATAAATAGGAGACAGCACACCTCTCTATTAGGCATTGCCTTGTCAGACACACAATCTCTGCTGCCATTTCATCAGAATTGACTCTGACCTGATTTATATATTCTGTGCTCACCAAAAAGTAATTTTTGGTATTGAATAAGAATTTTGGTCTACTGTGTATGACTATTCTCAGAAAACAGTAAAAAGAATGCCACAATTCTCACCCATTTGCTTTTGACATCATTTAGCTGTACGTAAGAGAGAGGTTCTTATTATAAATTATGTTAATCACTTTCCTCCTTGGCTTCCTGGGGAACTTGGTGTTGGATGCTGTAGCAATGTCTCTACTGGCACCAGTGCTTTGGTACTGGCTCTGGAAAGCAAACAACTGTACTGTGAAATTGATAGAAAAATCTCTGACAGGCTTTCAGCCTCTGCCAGCAGATCCTATACATGTAAGAACGTGCTCACATGAGCACTCTGATTTGGATGGCTGTAGGTTTTAAGAGTGTGGATGTGTCCAGGCTCTGCTTAGTCAGAGAATGGCTTTGCATGCCTTCATTTCATAGAAGAGATGGGTGTTATGAGTGAGGGTCCCAGTGCCACAGACACTGAAATGAATGTTTGTAGAGCTTCCAAGTGCCTCTTGGAGATATGTAGAAGGAAGAATACCATGTTGCTTTCCTGCAAGAGAGCACTCAAGAAACTTTTTCTAGCCAGGAAATGCATTTCAGAACTTGCCCCATTACTAAGACTCTAGAGACAGTCCCCACATGTGCAGCTCTTCCCTGTATATTTGCAATACAAAAATCTCACTCCTGGAATACTATATCTCCTTGCTTCAGCATGCACTTTGCCAGCAACCTCTTAGTCTCCCTTCAATCACAGCTCTCAAAGCATTTCCTTGAAATATGTCAGGACTGGGATTAGTTCCCATGTCTGTTGTCAGAGCTCTGTGAATTGTCATACATTCACCTCCTCAACATGTATCAATAGGATACATGTGGTAGGTATCAAGTAGCAGATGATCAGATATAGTAGCTTCCTCAGGTAATTGTCCATTTTTTTTCTGTTAGAAAGCCAAGTAATGTTATACATACCAGTAAAAGGTACCTGCTCCCAGTAAAAGGCATAGGCTCAAGAGCATGGTAAGCACATGCAAATCAAAAGGCAAGAAAGACAGGAGAAGCAAACTGAATATTGAAGCTATTTTGTGATTTATTTTTACTTTATTTGCATTTAAGAACAATAAGTCACTTGCTGCTCTCACAGACTGAACCCTTTATTTAACAGAGGATGGACTAGCCAGTGTGAGCTGCTCAAGAGTTTCTGATGTGACTCTGCCCAAGAATCCTGAGCTGCATGATTTCTTTTAACTAAAGACAAGACCTCTTCTATAATCATGCAGTTCAAATATGGCCTTATCCTTTGGGACAGAATCATAGCTCTGCCATGGTCTGCAGGCATTAACAGTCTGGATTCAGGCATTGCAGCTGACCAGAGCTGGCTCACAGGTATACCCCATACCACAAATCTCAGTATAAAGGGGGAAATCTGCAGTGGATTGATGGCCTTGGGGTCCTCCTTTCTTCACGAGGATTATCTTCCCATTTATTGTGACCACTGTACATTTGCTGGGCTGAGTATAACTTTGTTTACTTATATACTGGGATTAATATTAAGTTTTGCTGCTTTGATAAATCTGTTTTCATTTCAACCCATGAGTCTCTTCTCCTTTGCCTGATTGCCCTTCTTGGCTGAAGAAGGGTCAATGAGTGGTAGAGTAACTGCTGTAGTTTATCCCCAGGTACAGGCTAAACATAGATGCTTTGGTAAATAGTCCTACTGTGTGTTTTCTAAGACCTAATGATGCATTCAGAGAGTTCCCAAATCAAGACAATATTCTTATTTTAGAAAGCTAATTTGCTTAATGGAAATCTTTGGATAGAAACAGATGTCCTTATTTACTTACATAAATTTGTAAGAAGATAACGTGACTGAATTTTTTATTGAGGGTAAATCTGACCAGAGGAAGATGGGAATCTGTGTCTTGAAAAGGTCATTGAATACTGTCCAAAAGAAGGGCACATAAAACCTACAATTAACAAAATTATGATGAATGCTGTTTTCTCTTTGCTTGTCTATTTCTCTTTATTGTTTTGACTTCTAGACCTTAGTATCCTTCTGATTTGATCTGAATCAAAGTCTCTTTGGCTGCTTCCACTTTATTTGCATTTTCAGTTGTGTAGGTAAATGCAATGTTGATCTTAGTGTGATTACAAACAACAGAAATTATGGGAATCTCACAGTTATAATTTATCATGAAAAATAAGAAAGGCAAGACTGCAGTGCCAGAGAAGGTCATGGAGCAGATCATCCTGAGTACCCCTATGCACTATATATAGGACAGCCAGGCCCAGTCAGCATGGGTTTATGAAAGGTGCATCCTGTCTGACGAGCTTGATCTCCTTCTATGACAAGATGATCTGTTAGTGGATGAGGGAAAAGCTGTGAATATTGTCTACCTGGACTTTGACACTGTTTCCCACAGCATTCTCATGAAAAATATGGCATGAATTTATGATGAATTTAAATCTGGTTGGTGGCTAGTCATGAGTAGTGTTTCCCAGAGCTCATTATTTGGTCCAGTTCTGTTTAACATCTTTAGCAAAGATCTGGATGAGGGGATGGAGGGCACTCTCAGTAAGTTTGCAGACAACATCAAGTTGGGCACAAAGTTGATCTGCTTGAGGGTAGTCTCCACAGGCTGGACAATGGTATAAGGCCAAGTTTTGGGTCCTGCACCTTAGTCACAACAACCCCCTGTAACAATGCTGCAGGCTTAGGGAAGAGTGGCTGGAGTGCTGTAAAGTAGAAAGGGACCTGGGGGTACTGATTAGATAAATATCAGCCATCAGTGTGTCCAGGTGGACAAGAAGGCCAAGAGCATCTTGGACTTTATCACAAACAGTGTAGGCAGAAGGACTAAAGAAGTGATTGTCCCCCTTTACTTAGCATTGGTGAGTCCCCACCTTGAATATTGCATTCAGTTTTGGGCCCCTCAAGCCTTTTTGCAAGGACCAATGACTGCAGCAATTATTGCTTCTTGAAATGTCAGAAAAGAATTTTTTTTTTTAAAAGCTCCAAACACAGAATGGAGTTAAACTAACAAGCAATAGAATGTCTAACAGTAAAACATTTCAGAGGCATTAGCAGCAAGTGGAAAATGTAGAAAACAATGGGCCCACTATTCAAGGGAACAAGAATGACAGTTGCAAAGAGGCAAGAATATTTAATGCTGTTTTGCTTCAGCTGGATAATATAATCCTTATTTGCACTCAAAGGGTAACAATTCAAGACACTATAAAGAAAAAAAAAGTAGATAAGTTATTTGCTTTGAGCCTGATGAAATCATAGGGAGCTGCTTGAGTCCATGTTCTATATCACAGATGAGATTACAGAAAATGGGAAAGTAACAAACAGCTGAAATTTACCTTATCTGGTTTAGACATCTGAGTGGATATCTATATCTGAATAGTCAGTGGAAATAAATTCATACCTTTATGGTGAGATTTATTTAGCCTGTTTTAGACACTATGAGGATGTTATGAATTGTGCCCTAGACCAGACTAACTCTTGACTAAAACTACTCTGAAGTGGGTGCACCACTGCTTGAAAAGCTGTCCTTGAATAGTAAAACTCAATTGCTTATCATTAAACTGAAAAGTTGCATCAGGATGATGTCAGTAAAATCTGTCCCATGTCTGGTAAATGTAGTACCCTCATTAGGAATGGGGATGAAGGAAATTAGAGAAGCTGGTTACTACATTGTCAAGGTGATTGTAACAAACAGCTCCATACGTGGAGGAGGATTGGGTCAGAATTCAAACTGATCCCTATAAACTTGAAAGCAATCCTGGGAAAATGTGGATGAAGGTCATTGAAGACTACTACTATTTTACAAAAGCCAAGTAGTCTACTAGACAAATACAAGATAGGGACTAGGAATATCCTACAGTTGTGGAAACATTTTAACAACACAGACCAAAACCCAAAGAGGTAACACCTAATGTATGTAAATCAAGTGAAATTACGTTTCTGACAGATGAAGCACCAATGTAATGTCACAGTTTTCTAGACAGAGATGTCAAACAGGATAACATTTCCTTGCATGGGTTTAGGGAGCAGTTGGTATAAGACTGATTTGGCAGAGCAATTTGGACACCTCCATCCTGCAACATTCACTTTATGGGATCCAGAAAGCACAATGAGGCCTTTAGAAATATGACAGCTAACGGAAGTATAACACCTACACATCACCACATCTCACCCCACAGTTTATAGTTATAAGGCCCAAGACAGAAATAAGGCTTCAAGAAAGCACTGTGCTGACCTACTGAATTCTCTGGAGGGCTGTAGGTAGCCTTGCCTTGATTTTTATTTAGGGGGTGTGTGGGAGCAGATGGGTACTGGGTCTTTAGTCCCTATATGAGAACATACTGGTGTCATATAAAAATGCAAGGCCTGGTTCCTGTCTTCTGTCCTTGGAGAAGGGAGGGAAATTTTCCCCTACCCTTTTTTCATGGGATGATTTCATCTGCTGAAATTCTGCTGAGAAACTGCATCAAAATGTAAATGATATTTTAGCTCATTTTACTTCTCTGTAGTCATCTGTTTACCTTCAAGGACTGCACATTCGTCATCATTAATCCTAAAATTAAGATAATCTTGTTTGAATGTAGTAATTTTTTTTTTCTTTCAGTTAAATTTTTCTATCAACTTTCTAATTCTCAGCTCAGAAATGAAACTGATGAGTGATCAATAATCCTGTTCACTAGGAACAGCTGTTTTTGCAATTTAATGTCTGGGTCTTGCTATAATGAAGGCAATAGCAAGTTTTCTATTCACTTCAGTAGAAATCATATTAGACCCCAGATTAAACACATTCACCTAAAGCAGAGAGCTGGGCATTTATCATTTTTAAACTACAGTATGGCTGGAAAACCAGACAAACTTTTGGATACAGAAGTTCTTCTTCAGATCTCAAAAAGACATATCAAACTTTAAGTACAGGTTTTTGTATGTAAATCTACCAATGAATTTTTTATTAAGCCTTTTAAGACAAAAAAGAGTGACAGGCATCAGAAAAAGGACACAGGCTGGTAAGTGTTACAGAGAATTGAACATCAGGATTTTTTTTTTTTTCATTTTTTCTTTCCCTTTGCTTTGTATTCAGCAGAATGAATGACAGTTCTTCATATTGGGTTTACAATTGCTTAGCACTTCTATGGTTTTAATTTTTAGTTTTGTCATAGCCACTGGATAAGTATTGATGCAAATTAAATCTGTGGCTATGGTGTCAACTTCTTTGCCTCAGTCTTCAACACAAAAATGTATTATCCTTAGGGTAACCAGGTTCCTGAGTTGGCAGGCAGGGATGGGGAGCAGAATATCCCTCTTGTAATCCAGGAGTGGCACGTGCTGTGCCACTTAAATCCTCATAAGTCTATGGGTCTGGATGGGATTCACCCTGGGGTCCTTAGGGAGCTGGATGTCATGGTGTCAGGTCTTATGCTGGACTTGATGAGCTCAAAGGTCTATTCCAGCCTCAACAATAATTCTGTGTAATTCTCTGTAATTCTGTTTGGTTTGTCCCACTCTTCTGGAGCATACGTAGTCCTTAAAATATACTTTTCAATTGATGTGTATGTTAACTGCCTTAGTTTACAGTAATTGAAATTGTAGCCCCTTCAATACTTGTTTTGCTGTTACTGTTCAAATCTGTTCAGAGATGTCTGTAATCACTTTGGTATTTTAAAAAAGATTTCAGTGTTGTCTATATTAAGATTTCCTGAGGAATGAAGATTGACTTGAATGAATCAGCCATGTGACAGGCAATATCTTTTTATCTGGGATGAGGATTACACCAATGTGTATTTTAATATCATTATTCATAATTTACCAGAAGTAAAAAATTCTCCTGTGGTACAGATAAAATCTTTCAGCTATTTAAAAAAAAATGTGACTCATACTGCAGCTCTGTTATGTGATCTAGCCAAACTTACTTGTTCATAGCTGGGAATCCAATCTATGTGGAGAAAATTTTCTTGCCATGGAGATTGCTGATCCGATGGTTGACAAGCTGCAACATGCATAGCAGGTTAGCAAGTAAAATAGAATCATACCAGTTAGTGACAAAGTTTCATTTATGTATTCCTAGGGGAATCCCTGAGCAAGCAAACACAAAAGACTTTGTTAAACAATAGCTGGTACTTCAGCTTAGCCAATTAGAGACTGTCCTGCTTTGCAATTCAGACCTGCCCTGGCTACAGGGTTTTGAGATTTGACATAAGGTTTTTAATCAATATAATAAATGTGAAGAGTCCTGTGAGAAGGGAGATGCTCTGTTCATGCATTTCAGAAACTTTTTTAGAATCATAGAATCACAGAATTTCAGGGGTTGGAAGGGAGCTAGAAGATCATCTAGTCCAACCCCCCTGCCAGATCACCTAGACCAAGTCACCCAGGAACAGATCCAGGTGGGTCTTGAGTGTCTCCAGAGCAGGAGACTCCACAACCT
>JAOEGS010005818.1:2172-34224 GCA_025447755.1 Corythornis vintsioides
TCCCTTAATACCCTGGTTCCTTTCCACAGCAGTTCTCTTGTACATAACTCCACACGTCTTGTGGAGTCCACAGGTCCTGACTCTAAACCCCCTTGCCTAAGGTGGTAATACCGACTTGGTGGGAAACCTGGCGGCACAACGTTTAAGCGGTCAAGCTCCTCCAAATCGTCTATAGGATGTCTGTGGTTCTTCCAGCGTTTCGAGGAAATTTCAAGTTCTAGTCTTCAAAACCGACGCTTTCAAAGCCTTCGCGAAGGCACCGCGGGGCCCGGTGAGGGAGTTGCGGGCGGAAGGCGTTGTCCTCCCGGCTGCTCCCCGCGCAGCCCCCGGCGGGAAGGTGGGAAGGAGCCCGGAGCTCACGTCAGCGTGAGGATGGGGCTTTCTGCTCCCCCGCCGCCCTGTCGATCGAGCGCAGCCCTTCCCAGCGCTCGCTGCAAGGGCTGCGAGAGGCTGGCTGCGTTACGTCGGCTCATAGACGCTTCCCATTAATTCTGGCGTTGGAGGACCGCGCTGCGGGCAAACCCAACCGCGGAGGAGGGGAGAGAAGTTTGGAGCGGTCCTGCCGTCGTTAACATTCGCGGCTCCGGCTTCAAGCAGCGCCCGCCTCGCCCAGGCGCTGCCAGCGGGGGGAACGTGCCCTCCTGCTGCCCTTTGTGCCGAGGGGGGGTCCGGCTGGAGTGCATTGAAATGCAGGGCTGCGAAGCGCTGCTCTAGTGGTCTGGTTTGGGGGGCTCCCCCTCCTCTTCCTTCATTCTTGGAGCAGGGGGAGCATGTTTGCTGTGGATTCTTTTTGTTTTATCAGAGAATGAGATGCTGGCTGAACACTGAAGAAATGGCCTTAGAAGAATTGATGCAAAGATTAAATGCGGTTTCCCAGTGCGCTGGTAGGAGGAGCTGCTGGTCTTAAATAATGTGTTGTGTGGATGCTGTTAGTGATTTTGTAGGATTTACAGGAAATCCTGGTAATCTGACTGGCATTCTTTATGCATGCTCAAATCAACCAGAAAGAAAAACGTTTTAAGAGCTTTTGTCACCAGGTTAAACTTTTGTTTATCTTAACACTAATTAACATTTTTAGCGCTTGGCTATTCATGAGGCAAGCCTTGAAGGTCCTCTGGAATAGTTTTGGGTAGCTGCTAGCCTAGTCAAATACTCTAAATGGGTCTTGATTCCTTTTTCTGTCTCGACCCAGCTGTAGCTCCGAAGTGGGGGGAATTGCAGATTTGTCTGGCAGAATGGCATATCGCTGATAGGAGGCAATGGAAAGCTGTAAGGCACTGCAAGCTGGTTTTTTGGGTGGGTCGAAATTGCGCTTTCATGAAGAGTTGAATGCATTGATCATGGTAAATGTGGTTTTACCTTCTTATGGATTAAAAATCGCAGCAGATCTGCTAAAATAGTTGTAACACTGGAGAAAAAGTATTTTGATTTCTGAGAGATTTTCTTGAAAATCAATGCTAATGACTTCAAAACTAGAGCTAAACAGCAGTGTACAGTAAGGTGGTCTGTGATTAGATCTAGGAGCATTTGCCTGGCTCTTGCTCATGCAGCGATGTAAAAATATTTCAGAATAAAAAGTTACATGGAAAGAGATGTGGTTTTTGCATCCTTTGAAACTGTTCTTTTGCCCTTTAATCCTCATCTGTTAACAGATGTCAGAAGTCTTGCATCTTTTTGTCATCTGAGGCAAACTGATGGTTTGCCCATATGGAACATTTAAGGTGCTATTCATTGCAGTATCAAAATGTGGATTTTTTTTCTTCCCATTTCCCTTGTCCTCTGTTTCCCAAGGGTGACTTTTTCAGTGTTTTCAATTTCCATGTGTTATGAGGAGGTAATTAGCAAGATGGCTGATGCTGTAGTCTGATGAACATATAGATTAAATAACAAATGTGGAATGGACAGATTAGCAGCACCAATTTCCGTGGATAGGGGAAGCAGATCTTTTACTTAGTAACATGGGGAGAGGGGTGTGATAGAGTAAAACCTAATCTTCTGAGAACAAGCATTAAATTACAAGTAAAGGTCACCATACATACTATTTTCTCCTTCCTTGTTTTTTTTCTACAGACTTTTCTCCTGATTATCTACCTATTTTCAAAATATATCTTAATATATAATATATTAAATGTTTGTATATTTGTTGCATTGCCTGTTTTAATTTACTGAATGCTTAAGAAAAAAGCCAGTTCGGTAATTGCTAGGGCATGCTGTCTTTTGCAGTTTATTCGAATAATTCATAATTAGTTTCCCCCACTCCCTTAAAATAGCTGCTGTAGGGTTTTTTTGAGGTAAGATAAATGTTAATATAGTATGGTAGGATTGGATGGGAATACGGGAGCCTTGTCTGAATTAAAGTGGAAGGAGCATCCAGACGGAGCAGGCTCGCTGCTTTGGCTGTGACACCGCCTGTCTCTCAGCTGTGCAGATGCAGGTACACTGTGACCTTCATGTAAGGCACCAGCGGCTCCGAGGGCTGCTTTCACACTTGCCAGCAGGCATTGTGTGGTGGTATTTAGCTTGTTAAACTTGCATGTCTTTCCCAAAAAAGCAGCTGTTACTTTATTGCTAATTTCATGTTCATGTGCTTTAGAGAGACCCTCTCCTCTCCCTTCTCTTTCTCCCTCTCTGTAATCCCTCTGCGGGTATTGCCAAACCAAAGGCACCTTTTCTACACCCAGTGATTGTATTTATAGGTGACTGTTTCGGGTTTTTTTGGTTTGTTGGCTTTTTTTTCCCCTTCCTTGTTCCTTTTACGTTCCTTACACCGTTTCCATGTTGCTGTCTCCCATTCGTGGGCTACACTCTGTCCTTGAGTCAAATTATCCACTGCCTGGCTTCAGAGCTGTCTTTCTATTGACTTGGAAACCTTTTGTAAGCTGAGATTTCCTTAACAGCCTAAAATCATGTGCAGGATTTTTCTAAGCCTATTTTTCAATAGCTCCCTTCTTAGGAGCAATTTAAATGCAAAGATTCCCTGGCTGCCCCATAGTGCAGCCATCCACCTTCAGTCATCGAGGGATTTTCTCCTTTGAAGGACCCAAGGGAAAAGACTCTTTCTCCTCTTTCGCTTGTGTTTCCCAACGATGCCGCATCAGGCTGAGATTCATCCCAGGTAGTTCTAACCATCTAAATCAGAAGAGGAATTCCCTTAAAATCCATGTGAAAGGAAAGAAGGGGGCACATTCCGAAGGGAAGCCCCTTGCCTGGGGCGGGGGAAAGCCTTCGGTAGCTCAGCTCCTGACCCAGCTTCTCCCCAGTGCCTGAAGTTCGGTGTGGTCAGTCTGGGCTTTTCTGTAACCTTTTGCCGTTTTGCCACAGCAGCCTTTCCTCCTCTGGCTGCTCTCCCGCTGGCAAGTGCCCTGTCCCAGTCTGGCTCTGGCACAGCCTTTCTGGGCTGCTCGGCCCTTGCAGCCACCCCGGCACTCTCCTTAACGCTCCTTCTGCTCCCTCTCCTCTGAATAAATTCTGATTTGCCTACACTCCCAGCCCCGTGGTAAATTACTGACCTTACCTTCCTATGAACGTGTGACCCCCTCACAGGACTCCCAAGTGCCCTTCTTTGCTACGTGTTGCAGATCTGGGCAGTGTTCTCTGGCAAAACTGATTATTTATCTCACGTTGCTCACCTTCACCTTATCTCCAATGCTTCACAGATATATTGTCTTCCATGTCTGGACATAGTTAGCTATTAAGATCATAAAAATCATGCTGTCTAGTTGTCATCCTCTTCATACTACTTTTCTAACTGCTGCTCCTCAGTTCAAAATAACCTTGTGCCCTGCCCTCTTCCAACAAAAGGGTGCTCCCATGGCATCTTCTTCCCTGTCCCCCTCACATATTCAGCTCATTCTTCCCAGCCACTTCCCTTCTGTCAAATGGTCTCCTGGACTTGGATGACCAGACTATTTATTTCTCTGTTTTGATATAAATCCTTAAAGCAATGGAGAAGTGATTTAAAGACATTGTCTGTTTCTTCCTATGTGTGGTGGGGTTTTTTTGTTTGTTTTCCCACTAGTATTGTACTTTAGTTTTTCTTTTTCAGGAAAACTTTGAAATAATTATTGATACTACAAAAAAGAAAAAAAAAAACCTCCTGATTTTGTCTGTCATTTTATACATGGATAATGACATTTCTTTTGGCCATAGTTTTTACTTTTCATATTTTATCAATCCTGTTGCTACATTCTATTAGACCCTCTTCCACAAATTGCTGTTTACAGGCAGAAATTCCCTTCCCCACAGAACACTAGCTGAAAGTTTGAAGACCCAGGTTATAATTAGCTCTAGTATGGTGCCTTGTACATTGTCCATGTTCCTATCTGCTGTGGATTTTCTTCTGAAGACTCCATTTGCTCTGCTACAGAAATAGTGTTAAGGCACCAGCTTGTTCTGTCAGTCACTGCTCACGTTTGCATCAGCACAGAGCTTGGAAGCCTTGCAGTCACAGTGGTGTCCAATTGATGCAAACAGCTAATACAAATGTGTTATTCCCAAGCTTAAGCCTGTGGTAGCCCCACTAATGGTTTCTTTTCACCTTGGAAAGGTGCTGTTATAGCTACCATCTGTTGCCTCTCCTCTAACAAAATTTTAGAACTCTACAAAAAGAAGAAACAACTGCAAATCAAGGAAGATAAACATATATGTAATTCCATAGTAAATACATATTCAGTGCTAGTATTTTAAGTACCGGTAGCATCTCACAGTCATTTCAGCTTCGGGCACTTTTCAGTAGTTCCAGATCTTCTGTTGTATTCACAGCTTGGGCCAAAACTTTACACTTCATTTCCTTGGCTTCATCTTCTTGACAGGCAGAGATCTGAAGGTTTGAAGGCTGGCTCACCTGTCTTAACAGATTAGGAACAGGAGGAGGAGTGGACTCACTTGCCAGCTCCAAGTGCCAGCATCACTAGAAAGAGCTGGCTTACTTCGAGGAGCAGTGGGGACACCCTCAGGCACACTGAAGGGAAGTGATGAAGCTGTGGGCATCTGGAAGGACCTGTTCCATATGTCCTCCCCATTCCTACTCTGTTGCAAACTTGTCTCCTCTTTCTTAACTCTTGTAGCATCCCTCCTCAGTTCTCTTGGTTTTCCAGTTTGGGAAGCCAAAACAAATTTTTCTGCATGTGGCAGAGTACTCTGGATGCACATTTTAATTTGGCAGACGGGCAGGTCTGAGCATGAAGGGCATTAAATTACTACTTGGCAACTTTCTCAGCTTTCTGTGTAGCTGGTAGAGTTGAAGAGTTCCATTCCAGAGCTCTGAAACCTTCAGTTTGTTAGGATATCCACTGCACACAAGTGGCACTTCATGGGGAATGCCTCTGCCAGATATTGCTGTGCTGACTCTTCACTTCGGCTTTCCTGCTCCTGTGTGCTGAGCTTAACCATGAAAGATGCCTCTAATTTCCCAGGCCAGGGCATATAGAGCTGGCAGGCTCTTTCTGTCATGAGGTTTAAAATTTCAAGAATAAGGGTGGGAGCTGAAGCTGAACAGACACAATTAAGCAATTAGGAGTGGATTGCTCATGTTTTCTGTGAGCATATGCATGCACCTACATGGTGTATCCATTCCTTAGTATATTCCAGCCTAAATCAAAATTCTTTACTACTGAAACAGCTGGATCTAGTTAAACTGGTAGAAGCAGCGTTCAAAATTGGCAGCAATTTTGTCCTTTTTGAAGACAGATGCCTTTTTGGTAATCTGAGGAAAAATATTTTCATCAACACTAAGGTTGCTTATATTATTATTAATTTTTTAACCAAGCTATTATCACCTTAAAATCTCATCCCCAAACACTTAGGTTTAGTAGGGTTTCTTTTTTTACATACAATGGAGGAGGAAAAATAATAATTAAAAAAATGCTTACTTAACTTTATATCCATGTGCACTTCTCTTTGGGACTGTCAGTGACCTCTCATCATCTGCCCCAGCCTGTCACCGATTTTAATGGCATTTGCTGAACTACAGTTGGAAAACTGCAATCTGGAAAACTGCAGATGTCTTTCAACAGACGGACAGGATTGGGGCAATACAGGCATTAAACAGTAAATGATGTCACACTTAGAGTGGCTTTTCAGAGGATTGCAGCTGCACGGTTGTCAGTCTCTCGTTCAGTTTATGGACTTTGGTTATATACACATAGAGCTTGCAGAGCCAGGAAAGCCCTGTCTCGACTTATGTACTTAGTGATATGAAAGAAGAAAAAAAAAAATGTTACTTTGATGTGTTTTTATTATCATAGTGACTCAGAACACTTTCTTGGCAAGAGTGGCTGGCACAGCTGCCTGCCACACTTACAACCACAGAGAGCCAAGCAGCGAGATCCCTTGTGTGTATCTGGGAGCTTCTGCAGAGAAGGGATGGTGTGATGCATGGACAGGGCATGATCTGCAGGACAGGGGGTGATCTGCAGCATGAGCTGCGTTGTCTTCAAGGTGTTTGCTCTAAGCTGACGTGTTGAGCAAAGCCAGGGAGCGGGAGGCGTTTGAGTCACTCACCTTTTCCTTCAGTGAAGCAGATAAAGTGAGCTACTTGCAGTTTTGTTGTTCCTGAGACAGCCCAACAACTCCTTAAGGTTTTCAGTATCGGCAACAGTGTATCTCAGCTAGACATTTGAGCCTGCTGTTCTACAATACCCGCTAAAGCCATTTTAATTTAATTTCAGTGTTTCCTTTGTCTTACCCTATTAAATATCAGTCAGTTATGCTTTTATTTCAGGCTGAAAGAGCATGATCTTCGATGCTTTTATATGGATAAATCACTTGTGGGTCTCTTGAGGTAAGCCTGCAATACCATCTTGGCTATTCTGACCTCACTTTAAATTCTCCAGTTATCCCCATAGCTGCATAGCTTGAGCATGAGCCACCCAGCTTTCCACATGTAGACATGCAGGCATGGTGGTTGAGGCAAACTGTTTGGTAGTCCAGCCTTGCACATTGCCTTCAGCAGCACTGGGGGTGCATGTGGCACAGTCAGTGTCAGCACACAGTCCTGGGCCTGGGTAGAGATGGGATCCTTACCTTGGAGGTTGACTTACTGCACAGTCTGGGCAGTTTGAGACAACAGATCCCCTCACAGCCCACTTGAATATTAGTTATATTCTCAGTCTGTCTCTGCTGATCTTTCTGTGCCTTTTGAGTTTTTGTACCAATGCTTTCCATTTCTTGATGACTGATGGAAAGTGCTAGTTGAGTTGTGTGGTGTTCCAGGGGCATGGAGCTGGCTGTTGGGCTTTCCACAGGGCTCCCTGGAGCAGCAGGGAGTCGGGCACGAGGAATCCCATTCTACAATGAGATGTTCATCTTGGTCTCAAACAAGATGGAATTGGCTGTGAGTTTCAGCATGACAATAAGCTGAAATGGAGACGCTTTGTGGCACCAACCCTCAAATGCTTTTACCTTCATGTGAAGGCTGGTGGTGTTTGAGCTTGGGAGAAGATGGTGTGAAAGGGCCCTAGGCAGTTAAATCCCTTTGAGGAGTCATAGGAAGGCAGATTCCCAGCAGAAGGAGGTGCTCAAATTGTGGCAAACTGATAAAGCACAGCACAGCATGGCACTGCCTGGGTGTCAGGACATAGCTGTGTAGTGTTGCTTGGCAGTGGTTTGCCTTCTTAAAATTAATAATTTAGGCAAATGGGCAAGTTGAGAACTGCACTGCTGTGTGATAAGAATAATTTTGTTTTCCATTTCAGGGGTGTAAATGCTGTCCCCCTTCATTTGATTGAGACATTTGCTAAATGATGATCTTTCTAAAATCTTTCTGTCTTCATAAGTTTGTGTAGCAGGAAAAAAATTTGCACCAAGAAGTGACTGCCCTAGTTTTTTATAGTCTCAATTCTTGTTGAGCCAGAAATGTACCTTCCTTTTCTTTTAACTCCTGCGTATAGCCTGATGAATCTAAAGGAAGGGTATCCTTGGATGTGAAACAACGGAATAATTGGTACAAGCAGAAAATAATAAAAATACACGTAGCTGATTTTAAAAACAACTCTTCAGGCAACAAACTTTGTTATTAGAAACATCAAGCAATAAATTACAACCTTTCTGTAAACAGTCCCATGTCTGGCTTCCTTGCTGGACAAGGTGCTTTACTTTGGACAGTATTTAGTCCCTGGCTGCTGATTGTTGCTCCACATCACCCTGTGTTTCTTAGCCACTCGGTTCAGGTTACCTCATGTCACACGCCCGCATTTTACCAGCAGCTTTGCAAATCCAGCCTTGCATCAGCCCGTGGAGTACACTAAACAAAGGGGCATTTTGCATGACTCCTTTGTTTCCTCTTTCCGTGTTTACCTTGCGTGTGTTACTACAGGCATGACACCTCCCAGAGCAACTGCCAGGGCAAGGCCCTGCCAAACTTTCATGTTCCCTACGGCTCTGTATCCGGCCGACACCGAGTGTCTGTAACTGCATTAATTATGCCCTGTTTCCATGAGCTCAGCATTTTCAGTTTTCGGGTTCACTGCAGTGAAGAATGAGACTCATTTGGTGAACTCATGTGGTGAGATGGAAAAATAGGAGTGGGTTTGTCAGATTCCCTGCCTGCCTCTGGGAAGTGCCTGAACCAGCAGGCAGGTGCCTGCTGCGTGGCTGGGAAGAACTTACCCATCTCGTCCCCTCTTGCTGCCGTGTACCATGCACTCGTCTCTCCAAATACCAGGTAACTCTTCTGCTGGGTTTTGTTTTTTTGTTAGTTTCCTACAGAGTCTGTAACATGGTTGTTATTACCCAACAGATTTAACGAAGGCAGCTTGATGCTTTCTTTGCTTAGCATTTCACTTTTTTTGACACACTTTACTCAGGCATTCAGCATATTTGTAGTGGAAAATACATTGATATAAAATGGTCTATTCTTGAAAAAATAATTCAGAACAAAATAAAAGTTCCCACACAAACATTCAGTGAAATAAAGCAGAGAAAAAAACCCCAAAACATGTTTGTGTTTGGGAGAGGGATTTTCCCAGCTTCCTTTGGCTATTGCCAGGGCAAGAGGAGAGGAAATACAGGGTAGGGAAGCAAACCAGGTGTGTTGGGTCATACAGCTTGGATGAGAATAGAAAGCTTGCACAAATGAGGTGGTATAAAAAGCTTTTGGGATGTTTTGCTCGTAGATAGTCATTTAATAGGACATGAAGCTGGGGCCCCACAATACAGTGTCTGAAGCACAATAGCTTTATGTTTAATAGTTATGATGGACTATGACCTACATACACAGAATCACAAGAGTGATGGAAATTCATCATGGTTACTTAATTCATGCTTGTGTAGATGCCAGGCTCTAATAATGAGACGGCTCCAGTCTGCTCAGGACCCAGACATTTGCTGTGGTCCTGTCACAGCTGGTTTTGTCCAGCACAGCCACAGTCAAAAATTCCCTTTCTGGGTTCTGCGTGAAGACTGCTGAGGCTGCAGCAGACCTGTGGGGTACTGAGTTCTGATACTAGAGATTTCAAGGTAAAGAGAAACAAAGAGCATCTGAGTGTGTTGGAGAGATCAGAAGGAAGCCACTGAAGTTGTTGGTGGTATTTGGAATGGTATCATCATCTTACAGAAAAAAAATGGTCATTTCCACATCAGACAAATCACTTCTGGAGTACTTTATGAATTAAAGGTAAGAAAAAGATATAAAACAACAGATAGCATTCTCAACTTTCTGATTGTATATTTTCTTAATTTCCTTCTGCTGAGTCTCTTCAGTGTTACTTACCCCCAGCTCATGCTTTACCGGCCTTTCAAGGACATGGCAATCTGCTTCTGACTTCAGGGCCATCATTGTTTCACAGTCAGTTCCTTTGAAAAGAGTATACCTGAATTGCTTTGAGAGCACACAGCCTGGAGCAGGAGAGGGATATTAATAGAAACATCATCTCCCTGTTGTTGCATGAAGACAGGAGATGAATTATTTTCAGTGTGTCAGGTGGAGGTGTTTTTCAAAGCAATTGTTTACATTTTTGAAGATCTAACAGGGAATTTAAAAGGTCTGATAAAAGCTGGATGGCACAGAGAGCTGCCATACATTTTATATCAGGAGAACAATAAATACTATGATGTTAATTTTGCACAGTGTGCTTAGCAGTTATCTAAGTTAAAGTACTGCTAACAATTTCCATCCAGCTTTCAGAAAACTGGAATAATTTTTTTGCATCCTACCACTTGCCATTTAAAACATGGAAATAGAACAATTACTCTGGGCTTTATTTGACATTACTCTCACCACCCCACCTCCTGATGGTTCTTTAAAGATAATGGTCTAGGACTGAATTTAGTAAAGACTCTGCCTGACATCTGTGTGATGCTGCAGGGAAGCCTTATTGGAGCTGGTGAGAACCAGCAGGATTTAAATTGTTATCCCCTAAGGAGGGTGAGAGTTTAGAGAGATCCCAGAGTGGTTTGAAGGGAAATACAGGTATTTGAGACAGTTGGACGTGCGCTGCCAAGGCAGGAAAAGACCTGGGTGTTACCATTTGGCACTTGCATCGCAGAGAAGCCCCTCCCGTTCCCCCACGTTCCCTCAGGAGCTCCTCTCCCATCCTTTCCCAGCATGTAGGTCCTGATCTTTAGCACGTGGGCATTGCCTGAGCTGGTGGCTCTCTGGTGTGTGACCTCTCTAAGCAGGAAGGCAGGAGCAGGCAGTGGTAGGAGAGAGAAGAGCCTTCCCCACCACTCAATATTGTCACCGCCTTGAACTGGCTGCCTTGCAGGTTTGGTGTGTGATACACAGCTGGTAAAGTGAGTTAGCCCTATGGCATCAAACAAGAGCAAGTACTGGATGTAGTATATAGTGTCTATATACATACACTATGTAGTGTATACATACAGTATACATGTGGAAGAAAAGGGAGCAAGACAACTTGTACACCCACTCTCCACTCCTAACCCTTCTGTCTGCTTCCTTCTCCTGGGTGTGGATCAGCTCAGGGATAGTCGTATGGGGGCTGGTTTTGTTCATTAGCCTTCATGGGGCCTTGCAAGCCTCACCAACTGCTTGCCTCTGTCCTGTGCAAGGGTCACACTGAGTGCTCTGCCAGGGTTTTGCTGACCCTCCTCACCCTGCAGATCTCGCCCTACCACCTCCCTGGTGCCAGGGGCCCCTTGTCCTGTTGAGCTCTGCAGGCAGCAGCTGCACTGGCTGCAATTTACTGGAGTTGTACTCAGGAAGAAGTTATTAAAAGCACTGGATTTAATTTTATAGCATCATTAATACTGGAGATCTCATGCTTTGCAAATTACCATTGCATTCACAAAACACTTAAGGGGAAAAAAAGCTTAGTTTGAAATGTTTATGCCTTTAGAAAGGATTTTTTTTGGTGGTCAGAGACTGATTTTTAAAGTGTGTTCCTAATGACACATTAGGCAATGAATTAATGTTATTAAGCTGTGAATAAGAGTATGTTTTAAAAGTTGGTCATCTCCTCTGCTCTGTTTTTGTTAGTGGGTATGGCAGTGCACAGTCTGGTAAGCTCTTTGCTGATGAGCTGTACTGCACTCGACAGCTCCCTGCCTCGAGTAACTTGTTATCTGTATTCAACAGAAAAAAAAAAAAAAAAAGAGGGAACATCAGACAAGCGTGGTGGAATTGATGAGGGAGAAACATTCCTCAAAGAAATAAGGTCAGGAGCATCACTGCACAGTACCATCAGTGGGCTTCAAGCAGTTTTTCTCACTGTGCCTGCTCTTACTTGGGAGATTAAGGGGTGCCCCCCCCATGGTATCTCTTGGCAGGATTCATTCATGCTTGCAGAGGTGGGAATCCTCTTATGATTCCTGCCCAGCTCAGAATCGCTTTGGTTGGAAAAGACCCTTAAGATCATAAGTCCAATCATTATCTAACCCTACCAATGCCACTACTACACCATGTCCTTAAGCACCACATCTAGATTTTTTAAAAATACATCCAGGGTAGCAGTTTGACCAGTTCTTTGGTCAGCCTGTTCTAGTCTTTGAAACCCTTTCAGTATAGAAGATATTCCTATGCCCAACCTAAACCTCCCCTGCTGCAACTTGTTGCCATTTCCTCCTGTCCAATCAATTGTGACTTGTGAGACCAACATCCACCTTTCTAAAACCTCTTTTCAGGTAGTTTAGAAAGAAGTAAGGTCATATTCAGTTGGCTTTCAATCAACACCCCCAGGGTAGCTTTCCAGACTCTCCTCCCCAAGCCTGTACTGTTGCCTGGGGTTGTTGTGACTCAAGTGCAGGTCTTGGCATTTGGCCTTGTTGAAGCCCATATGATTTGCCTCAGTCCATTGATCCTGTCTGGGTCCTTCTGCAGAGCCTTCCTACCATCAGGCAGATCAACACTCCCACCTAACTTAGTGTCATCTGCAAACTTACTGAGGGAGCTCTCAATCTCCTCGTCAAGATCATTGATAAATATATTAAAAAGCGCTGAGCCCTGGGGAACACCACCATTTGTGACTGGTCACCATCTGGATTTAACTCCATCCAACACTACTCTCTGGGCCCAGCTCTCCAGTCAGCATTTGATCCAGCACAGTGCATGCCCATCCAGGCCTAGGACAGTCAGTTTATTAATGAGGATGCTGTGGGAAACAGTATCAAAGGCTTTGCTGAAGTCTAGGTGAACAATGTCCTCTTCCCCTCCACCAAGTGGGTCACCTTGTCACAGAAGGAGATGAGATTTGTTAAGCAGTACCTGCCCTTCATGAACCTGTGCTGACTGGGCCTGAACACCTGGTTTTCCTGTAAATGGCATGTTATGGCACTCAAAAATTATTTGTTTCATGACCTTCTCTGGCCCTGAGGTCAGACTGATAGGTCTGTAGTTCCTCAGATCCTCCTTCTGGCCCTTCCTGTAGATGGGCATCACATTTGCTACCTCTAGTCCACTGGGAACTCCCCCATTAACCAGGACTGTTGGTAAGTGAGAGGAGTGGCTTGGTGAGCACATCCACCAGCTCCTTCAGCACCTTGGGTGTAACCCCTCTGGCCTCATAGACTTGTGTACAGCTAGGTGGTGCAGCAGGTCACTATTTCCTCTTGGAATATGGAGGCCTCCTTCTATTCCCCATCCCTGTCTTCCAGCTTAAGGGGATAGCTACCCACCAAAAATCTCATCTTACTATTAAAAACTGAGGCAAAGAAGGTCTTCTTCCGTCATCCCTTGTCACTTGGGTTTCCTTTCCTAGGGGTGGGTTGTGATGGGAGGGAGCAGGGTGAGGGAGAGCTTGGCACTTGCCTGTCTCCTCCCCTGATAAAGACAGGGCATGGCTTGGGTGGGAGCCTGCGACAACAGCAGCAGTCACCCTCACGTTGGCTCCTGCAGAGGCAGCCTCCACCATGACCTGTTTGACCACAGCTGTAGGTAAACCTAGACACCTGGGCTCTTACCTGGTCTTGTTCTTCACCTCTGTTGCTGAAGTTATGTTATGAACAGCAAGATATGAGCTAGCATTTTTTCTCCAATGCTTTGGTTTTCATTTTTGTAGCTTTTTTTTTTTTTTCCCCCTAGAAATTGACTGGAAATGACATAAAATATCACATTAGAGAATGCTTAATGCATTATTGTGGCTTTGTGTTGTGTAGAGTCAACACTCAGCTCACAAAGCTCTGACAGATGGTTAGTCAACAAAATTGCAGTTTCCCCAAACAAAAGTTTCTAATGTCAAGCCGTAGCTCGACTGCTAGTAATAAAGCACAGTATTGCCACCTAATAAATCAGGATAGTTTAAAAAAACCCAACAAAAGCAACCCAACCACAAGCATTTTTAATATAGTTTTTAATTTTTGAAAACACTTGGTCTTTGTGAGCACTCCATTTTAGCACATCTAGGTTTGCCCCCAGTAATGTGAATTAGAATAATTTCTTTATTAGAGCTTTAGCCATGTTTGTAATGAGAAGGCAATTTTCTGCTAAAGCTATCAGCAAAAAGAAGGAAAGCAGATTTCAATGATTTTTCTTTACTATTTGGAATTGATAGTAATGTTTTTAGTACTAAATGCAAAATTTCAACCAACTGCTGAGAAATGTTCAGTAGAAAAAACTTACTGTAAAAAACCTTTCTTTTCTTTTTTTTGGCCAGAAAAAAATTTCACGTATCAAGAATTTTTTTGTAAAAAAAAAAAAAAAAAAAGGAATGCTGGCAATTTTTGATAAGCAGTATTTAGCAAAACAGTACTGGTGAAGCAGAGAAGACTAATATTCTTGTGACTCTGAATATAATGAATTATATAAATTAATTATTTGATTTCTAGATGCCATATTTAGAATCATGTAAGCCTGTGAAAAATATTATCTTCTACTGCAAAGCTAGTGTAAAGTATATCTAAGTAACCAAATTAATATGTAAAATTCTTCTACATTTGGAAAAGCAAGTTGGAGACATTAGACTTTTATAGAAAAGGAAATAAATCATGATTCCTGAAGTCAGCGGACAGAGGCAGCATAATAAGTTATGGGAATAACCTGGTTTTCTGTTTTATAAAACTGTAGTGAAAGTTGAATATTGCTTAAACTAAAGTAGAGACAAAGTGTACATTATATTAATAACAATAAGTATCTGGAAGTGATCACGTGCACTGATAAGAACTAGGCATTTGGGGTTTTTTTTCTGAGACACCTTTTTTGATATTTTTTCCAAATCTTCTACTGAGAACTACAAATATCATTAAAATTTGCTATTTATCCTGTTGTGACCAAGAAAAGCCAAATTAAATGACAACTATGTGCTGCATTGCCAGCCTTCGTATGAGACATACTTGTTAAAGGTTTCTTTTTTTTCTTTTTGGAAGTCTATGCTCATCATAAACTCATCTTGCAGTGCTAAATTATTTATCTTAAATGTTAACTGAGAACATTTTGGTCATTTATTGGTTATTAACTTTTATTATTTATTTATAATACTCGCAAAGTTAATGTGAGAAATACATCTTTTTATATTCCCCACTTTGCATATGCTATTAGTTCTTGTTGCATTGCAGTTTGGTGAGACTATATTCCAGCTTCCAAGTTTCTTCTTTCCGTTGGGAAAGCACCATAAATTGACTTGAGTTGTAAGATGCACTTTGAGAAGCAAACAAGGTACCTCTACATTTGTCCAACTGACATATGATTGATTGTCCAAGGCTCTGGATTTTTTGCTCTGTAGGCCACTGATCATCACTGATAAGATCATGAAAACAGCTCACTCACCAAAGTGTTTGTTTTATCACGTTCATTAAAATTGGTGCCTCTAAAGCATCAGTACTTGAATTCAAAATAAGCTGTTGTTCCTTATCATGATGTGTTGTTCACATGTGCACATCTTTCTCCCTCTATCCCTGCCTTCATGGAAGGGAACTTTTGTTTAATGACCAAGTCTATTCCCTTCCAGTGCCCTCTTCCTAGTGTCTCCTTCCACTAAAAGGTGACTCTTTGCCCAACATCTTCCATCACCCAGGTCCAGCCTCCTTTCCCCTGATGCTACAGTCTCACTGACCAGCCTTTTCCGAGCTGGTCCACCTTGTTCAGCAGACACGTTTATTCTGCTGGGGATCCTTCAGCTTCCTGCACCTGCTGGGTTTTCTACCAGTGAGAGGAAGCAGGGGCTTGCATCTGGAAAAGGAGAGAGCTCCTGGGGGACCTGTGGCAAGCCTGAGGCTGGAGGTGCTTTTAACCTTTTGCCTGGCTTTGGTTACACCAAAGTGTCTGAGTTTAGCATGTTATGGATAGAAAACTACCTTCTGGGTGCGGTAGAGCAGGTATTAGGTGCTCAGAAGGGTTCCTGATGAACTTAAAATCAATGACAGGCCATAACAGTTTGTCAAAACCAGAAGACAGAAGGATTCTAATACAGTGTGGATAAGAGATGTGGCTATTTATCAGGACATTAAGGAAGTGCATCCTAAATCTTCACTGCTAGAAAAGATTGCATCACCCGGTGCCTAACAATAAAGACTACTTTCCGAGGTCCTTTGTTAGAGGGGCCCCCTTTAGAAAAGAAAGGAGATCTTGTTCAGCCAATCCTTTAATGATTATGTCTGTCTGTGCATTTGGGGGAAGGGGGGGTCAGATAGCCAGATGAATTTTAACAGAGGGTCTTTGTGTAAAATATATGGACATTAAGAAAGAAGTGTCTTTAAAATAAGTTTTAATGAAAAATGCGAAGTTACAGGGGAAAAAAAAGTATGGTGGTATTTTGTTCTGTATCATGGTTACTTTGTAGTAAATATTCAGATGGTATTTCAAATCTATTTCCATTTTACAAACCTATTTCTGGCTAATTTTCATTTGAAGGAGTTGTTCAGCTGCATGTGTAGGACAGTAAATACATTTAGGAAGGCTGAATTATGAGGAATTCTTTTCACTGTAGTTGTTGTCTTCATCATGTGTAGACATTATTTGGAGTTGTATAAAAATTAAGCAGTTTAATATTATTTCTTAGTTCTTTATTTCCTGAGTGCAAAAATAAGAAAGCATGATGCCTCATTTAAGCAAACTGAATAGAGTGGGTAATTGGAGACTTGAGGATTTAGGATCTGGTCCATGTTTTATTTTTTCCACCCATTACAAATGAATTTATAATTTCTTCTCCTAGTCTGTGATAAGCTAATCAGCTGCCAGCACTTGAAAGTTCTGCACACTTGTGATTTTTTTCAATTTCATCCTGCTAAAACATGGAGCAGGGATTTAATTGCTGTCTATGAAGAACACTGCCAGTAGGGAAATCGAGCCTCATATCTTCATTTGCAGCCAGACACTGCTTACTCTGGTAGCTCTGAAGTCTTTACAGACTCTAGATCTATCTTAAACACAGTTCCTTTAGGTCTTTTTCATGTCTAAAAGAATCAACACTGATTTGAAGACTACTTTTCTCTCCTTTGACAAAGGCGTTTGGCTGTCATGCTTATAGTTTCTGTACTTTCTAACAACTGTTAAATATATAATGCTACACCATTTATCTGACTGCATGTGTGTACAGCTTGTAAATAATTTAATGTTTTACTTTACCACTTGGCCTCTTCACATAACTCTAAAATGAGCAAGATAAAATTCTACTAAATTATTAATTCACTTGGAAATTGAAACAACTGATATAAATTAAGCCTTAAAAATGGTTCCCCTTTTTCTCAGTGGGAATCAAAGCAGTAAATGCATCCGGATAACACTGAGGGAACTAAAAGGGCAAGGTGATTATAGGATAATTTAGATTGGAAAAGATTTCTGTGGTGTCATTGAGTCCAGCTACGTGCTCAAAGCCAATCTGCCTATAAGGGACATGTTCAGTTGAGTCTTGAATGCCTCCAAGGGTGGAGTTGTTCCAGTATGGAGATGTTCCAGGAGTCTTCTGCATCCTTGGGTACATGGACAGGGCACACAGGACCTGTTGCCTGGTTGCCTGGTGGAATTCAGTGGCAGATGAAGAGTGAAGCAGTGGGGTGGTGTTTTTAATGGTCACACTTCTCAGAAACACATCCTTGTGTAACATTTCTTTCATATAAAGAAGAGACAAACACTGCTGGCATAGTGCTTGCTGTCTTTAACTGACAGTTGAGAAGCCTCATTTATTTGTCTGGAAAAAAAACAGCTTTCAGTCCAAGTGTAATAAATGTGACCAAAATTTGAAAGGGGGGAAGAAGCTTTTGGCTGGAGTTGACCTTTGGTTGTACAGCCATGAGGATCCACATTTTGTATCCTTTCTAGGCTTTATCTACATGAGAGAATATGCAGGAGAACACTTGTGTTCAGGTATAAGCTGTGATTTTTTGGTAATGTCTTGATTACTTCTTTCTCAATAGCTTCCATATTAACAAAGATATTTCCCCCAGTGTTTTCATGCTGTGTGACTATGTCAAAAGGAGACAAATTTAATCACTGTCTATTTGTACTTTGTATATTTAATTTAAAAAATCTTCAGTGTCTTTTGACACATTTTGATGTACTAATTTATTTGGAGACTGTAACTCCAACAATATATTTACCCATTGTGCCTTTTTCAGGTTTCTAAGTGTAGGGCCATAAACAGTAATCAATCGTTTATTGATAATTAATTAATTATTATTAGTTATTAAATCATGCTATCTCTTCTGAAGAATCCAAAAAAGCCAAACACAGCTTGCAGTACTCATTTTAGGAAATAATCATTAAACAATAAGCCCAACCTGGAGATCATGAGGTGTTTTTATTTCAGGAGATTTCTACATGCTGCATTACATGCCAGGGTTATTGACTTCCTCAACCAGGAGTCACATCAGGTGTGCTTATCCTACCTGGAACATATCCATGTATAAACCACCATGCACCCGCACAAATGCAAATAACCATACCAAGGAAGCAAGAAGTTACTGGGATCAGAAATCCTCCCTTTGGCAGCAGCATGTTGTCTGGTAAAAGTGCCTGTGTGATTGTGGCTGTGTTCAGTGTTGGTGCTTGCTGGTAAGATGCTAGAGCTGGAATGATTTTCTCAGTGTAAGAATTACAGCCATAGTAACTGTATAGCACACAGCTCTTGTTTTATATTTTCAGAAGGAAATTGTCTGTTGATTCTTAGTTGTCAAAGAGCCTTTCATTTTAAACTTAAACGCAGACTTGTCCTATTCCTTTGCAGTTCCAGATGACGTAAAGACACTTGTCTCTCTCTCTCTCACTATGTGTTTAGATCTATTTGCCTGAATGTCTTTAATTGCAACTGTGTGATCAAAATACATCTGTTAGAATTGACTAGCTGATAAAGCAGAATGAGGCAAACTAACTCTGAACAGACTAAAATGATGACTGGGTAGTAAACTGGCGTATGTCCCACCTGTAACTCCCTTCATCCCAGTTCAATTAAGTGTGCTTATTTGTAACACAGAAAAATCTCATTTTGCTGGAGGCCTACATGACCAATCATCAAAATCACCTGTTCATTAATTCTTTGTGTTCATTAATATCATGAAAATCTCATTCCTTCTCCAAACAGTTACGTGATTTATAACTGTTGTACTCCTATGACCATGTCAGAAAGTTGTGTAGAAAACCTACCATGCTGCATCCTAACAGTAGCTTGAGAAAAAAATGTATTGGGTTCTTACAGTCTAGGGATTTTCAGAGCATTTCTAAAAGGTCCCTAAAAGGTATTACTTATAGCTGCGTATCAGCTTTGTGAAGTATTAATAGCACTGTTTCTTTTGTGCTGAGTGGATTACTGCCACATGAATTTGTAATTGGTGCAATAGTGCATGCAGAAGAATTTCAAAGCAGCTACTCAAACGAAAACTCTTTCACTTTATTAATACCCCATTCATGGAGAGACTAAAGAGGGAAGATTGTGAAATGTGGAAAATAATTCAAATCTGACAGAGAAGAGGTGAGAGCTGAGCACAGGACCCCTTGGGTCCAAAGCACATGGCACAGAGAACATTTTTCAGAGGAAGGAAATTACAGTAGCAGAGACTGAAGGTTCAAAGGCTGCTTCTGGCCTGTGGTTGCATGGCAAGACGTCATCTCTTTGTGTAGTTGCACAGCAGTTATTTCTCACTGTCCACATTGATTATTGAGAGCACCATAAGCTATAGCCAGGGCCCACCCTTGCTGGGAGCTCTAGACTCGTAGATCCAGCAGTGGTCTGTACAAAAGTCCATGGTTTCTAATTGTCAAGGGTATAATCTTCAGGAAAAGTGCTTCTAAAAACCACACATCTATTCATAGGTTTTGCAGTGTCCTGAACCTGGGCGAAATCAGCCTTTCTGAACAGTTGAGAAACGTGTTCCTAAGTGATGCAAGAGGAATGAAGGAAGTGAAGGTTTTTTTAGTAAGCTGATCACTGATCTTCTCCCAAATTACTAATGATAGGACGAGAGGAAATGGCCGCAAGTTGCGTCAGGGGAGGTTTATGTTGGATATTAGAAATAAATTCTTTACTGAGAGAGTGGTGAGGCGCTGGAACAGACTGCCCAGGAAAGTGGTGGAGTCACCATCCGTGGGCATGTTTAAAAAATTAGTAGATGTAGCTCTTGAGGCTGTGGTCTAGTGGTTAGGGAAATTTTGGGATGGAGCTCGGACTTGATGATCCTTGAGGTCCTTCCAACCATAATAATTCTGTGATTCTACGATCTTAAATGTGGGAGACCAGGCTGGGGAGAGAGCAGTATCTGGTCAGAGTGAAAATGTACATGACTCTCTTTTCCCTCTGGCTGCTTCTGCCAGTAATCAACCCGACAGAGAAGTACTGTGTAGCTGCTGTAGTTGTTAAAGAACACAATGTTTGAACTAGAACTCTCTTCTGAGTGCAATTAAAGTATTCCTAAATTCCATCAAAAGTCCTTGCAACATCACATTTAGGCTTTCTCTTCCCCAGCTGATTCTACACAGAGCTGTTTGCTGGAAGGTCACTCAGTGCCATTAACTACATGTTTTATTCAGCTTTATCTGTTTGTATGTGTTTATATAGATATGTATGTACACACACACATATATACACACAAATGCAGGTGATTTTTGAACAGAGTTTCCACTAGCATAAATGTATAAGGGCACCCACTTACTGTCAGCCCCTTAGTTTGATTATTATTTATATAGATGTAGCTGTATAGATGGGAATGACCACTGCACCCCAGGTTGTATGTGTGGGCAATGGCCAATATGCCTGAAACTAATATCTTTACAGGACTTTGTCAATAAAACTATACTGGATAAACCATTTCAAGACACTTCTTGCTGCCAATTGTTTCATCTGATTTATGTCAGCAGCTTCCCCTTGCAGTGACTCTGTGGTGTGCAGGCACAGCTGTGCAGTGACATCAAAGTTCTAACAGCACTTCCTTTCTCCTTCTCTTGCTGCAAAAGTCCCTCTCTACAGGCCCACCACCTGCTGTGGCCATCTCCTTCCCTTTTGTCGTGCTCAAGGCAACAGCAGTTGGGTACTGAACATGGAGCTGAGACAGTGTGGTTGGGTGAAATTGTGGGCCCATGTCAAGCATAGGACCAAAATATCTCCCAGGAGCTTCTTAGTCTGAACAGATACCTGTTCTTCGCATGCTTGCACTTCTGACCAGAAGGGCAGGCCTCATACCTCCAGCAAATCTGATCAGTCTCAACCTGTAATTTGCCAGGTTGTTTTACCTAATAGATTTCAAGTAAATGAGTGAACTAGTGGTGCAGTTGCTTAATCAGCTCCAAGATCACAGTGGCCTTTACCTGCAGCTTTGGATCGGCACCAGATGCTAACCAGGCTTTCCCCATGTTCTGACCTCCTGGTCTTCACCAGTGTAACTGAAGTTTCCTCTTTCCCAGATCATCTCTAAAGTTTTGAAACTGATTTCTAGTTGTCTTCAGGACTTAAAGGACTTATATTAAAGGAGAAACTTGAAGTGCTGTCTTGTTAGCTGGTAAACCTCACTTTGCTTGGCTGTTCATAAAGAGATGTCCTCCTCTAGTTATTTCTCTGGTTCACTGTGATTTTCTGAGTATTTTCTATTGCTTATAGTGGAGGAACTTGTTCTCCTGGAGATAGGTCAAATTTATTACTAACCCTCAGGAAGTACAGACATTCAATATAAGATTACTTAAATTAGAGGGACAGATGTTAGGCTTTAAAGCCTTTGGTTATCTTGACAATGAAATATTAACACTTCCAGAATATTTCAAACCTAATTTTATACCCTGCTAGATTTTTTGTTGTTGTTGTTTCTTATTGTGCAATTAAATTATGGATTAATTTTAGGATTTATTTTAATTTAACATTTTTTTTGAGAGAGATTGCTTTAAAGACTGGCAGCTGTGGTTCAGCAGCATAATGTGCAAGTATAAATAGAATGCAAGCTGTCCATTTATCCCAGTCCTGATCTACTTATATTCATCTGATGCTTATTACAATCATGGTTTGTCTCTGAGCAGATACATCCAGTTAGGATTAAGCTTGGGCAACTAACCTAATTCACTCTTGTTACTTAATTCAGGGTTTCTGTGTAGATTTCTCACGAAACCAAATAATTTTTTTGCCTCCTAACCTTTAGTAAATCAGTATTGAAATATTGAGATTGTTTATCACTATTTGTGTTTTGGGGAGATACTGAGTTTGTAACATCTTTTTGGTTTGCCAGGATGCATCTCCATTCATATCCGTTTCTCAGATTTATCTCCACTGCACCTTCTCCTTATTTGTCATGATATTGATATTGTAAAAATATCAAGTTCTTTCTTTTTAAGGCTTCATCTACTTTTTTTTTTTTTTTTTTTTTTCATTTAAAATCAGCCTCTAGATACTTTTACTATTTTATCTTACTGACTAGCCTCTGGCATGGATTAATCTTTGTCAATGTGGCTTTAATTTTGAAAATCGACAGAAACAATTTGCCTTAATTTAACATCTTGTAGGGTTACAAGAAAGCTCAGGACTAAGCATACAGCCAGTGCTACCTTGTTACAGCTTATGGGTGTTAACTCTATAAAACAGAGTACATTTCAGATTGGAAGGAGCTTGTATGTTGCATTTTTAATGTGTGTAAAATTATAATTTTGTTCAATAATGTATCATGAGACAAATTTAAATTTCTGTTTATACTGCTGATCTCAACACTATGGAAATGTGTTTGGGGATAATTGATGAAGCATGCTTTAAACAGAATGATCTAAATGTTTTGCTTTTCTTCTCCCCTCATTTAATTTCTACTCTTACTGTGAATGTGCTGACACCGAAAAACACACATAGCACTTACACCTTTTTTAGAAGACTCTGAGATTTTATCTTGTATGTGCTCTTATATTTGGTTTTTAGAAACTATTCCAAGAAACAGTGATTTCTGAACTCTGCTTATGTGTATGTTAGATGCAATTCCCCATATAATTTTCATAGTCTTTTATGTTCTTCATGAAAGACATCTCCTGCAGTCCTCTGGGTTGGGTCCTCTGGACATGCTGTCACTCCTTATATTGAAGTTTCTCTGCAGAAGCTCTTCCCTGCTGTGACTCCAGGGTAGAAAACTGGATGAGTAATAGATACAAATCTCACAGGTGGACTCTTGGGTGGGATCTTGAAGTGCCAGGCATGAGGTGCCATGTTTTCATGTTTTGAACATGGAGTCTTTTCCCTTAAAACAAGATCTACATTTAAGGAGAAATGGCAACACCAGTGGCAGTGGTGTATCAGCACTTGTTAAGGAGTGGAAGAACTACAGAAGAAACACTAGAGCAGTGTGATTCTTCTACCAGACCCTCCTGCACTGTACAGCTGGGAGGGATACATGGTCCTATAATATGAACATTTCAGCTTGACATTGAATGTGAGGATGTAAGGAAGGGACTGTAAGTAACTGTTA
This sequence comes from Corythornis vintsioides, assembly GCA_025447755.1. Taxonomy (NCBI): domain Eukaryota; kingdom Metazoa; phylum Chordata; class Aves; order Coraciiformes; family Alcedinidae; genus Corythornis; species Corythornis vintsioides. The sequence continues at coordinate 25,411 of JAOEGS010005818.1, forward strand.
GTATTTGGAGGAAAAATCCCTGTAGGGCGTTTGAGATGTCCCATAAAGATAAGGCTGCTGTACAAACAAAAAGATGAAAGGAACAGTGAGAACACCCAGCAATGATGAAAGTGATGGCAGCTTAACTTAATTATTTCAATCAGGACTTGAAGGCATTTTACTACTATATTGTGAGGGGTCCTGGGAATGAAAGAATGAATCAAGGAGACCCTACAGATCTAAGTCAGCGTGGCTGCTCCTGTTGTCAATGTACAGCACCGTGCCTGAGGTCAGAAACAGGCCTGGAAATGAAGCATGACACAAACGAGCACTGTTTCATTGGCAGGATTTTGTTGATTCCATCAGGCTGTCTGGGGTAATTTAAAGATAATCATGGAGGTGTTACCCATTGAATGCTACCGTTTATGTGATGTGAAAGAAGAGATAGATGCAGCCTCGTTCGTCCTGCCAACTAATATTCAAAGAATATTACTGTCTTTAAACTGATACATAATTTGCTGATGCCACAGAGCAGAGAAAAAACCCTTGTAATAAGAGCTTTTGTTACAGTAATGCCAATGGCAAGAGAAAATATTCAGTTTATTTTCCTGGAGATAGAGGCTGCTGCTGTTTGGAAAACACTGCATTACACCATCTGTTTCCTTCTGATTGCGCACCGCCACAGCCATTGTTGTGATTAATTTCTTTGCTTCTAGGCACAAATTTGAGTGCTTGAAAGAAGATTAAAAGCTTGTTTTGTGGACAGGGATGTAGCTAATGGCTAGCTTTCAGTAGGATTGCGTGTACTTAACAACTTTACAACTCAAGTCATCAATCTTCTATGTGCATTCCATATAGAAAGAAAGCAAGACCGTCCTTTTGCCTCACTGTAATAATCCTCTGCACCAATTGTTGGTGAGGTTTCCACTGTGTGCCACTAGTGTCACTTCACACTCAAAACACCACTGACACTGAGTCATTATTCATAGAATTGTAGAATCATTTAGGTTGGAAAAGACCTTTATGGCCATCAAATCCAACCATAAACTTAACACTGCCAAGTCCACCACTAAACCATGTCCCCAAGTGCCACATCTACGCATCTTTTAAATCCCTCCAGGGGTGGTGACTCAACCGCTTCCCTGGGCAGCCCGATCCCATGCTTGACAGCTCTCTTGGTGGGGAAGTTTTTCCTGACATCCAATATAAACCTCCTTTGGAGCAATTTGTGACCATTTCCTCTTATCCCATCTACCTCACTTTCTAGCAGGTGTCTCGGCTGCTGGAAGAAGCTGTGTGGTTTAATCAGCATCCCACTCAATTGTCCGACTGGATCCTTTGGTCACGAAGCTGGTTTGCCCCAAAAGCCCCCAACAAGTAGTATCCTGCCAGGCAGGAGGGAATCCCTGATCACTGGCAATCTGTCCCAGCCAATTCCTGGTCACATTTGGTGCCTCTGCTGGGAAATGCACCAGCAAGGAGCAGGTTACAGTGTTGTCTCTGTGAATATTATTGTTCCCCTGATTCTGACCAGAACCACTGCTTTGTGCTCCCTGGTGAAAAGCAGCACAAGAAAATGTGGATTTTTGTCTACTATGGGTGCTTTCCTTATTTCAGTTCCTCCTTTGTTTGAACCCTGAGTATACAGTACAGTGGTGGTGTGTTATCATGGTGGTTTTCCACCAGTAACCCGTTCCCTTCCTTCCTTTTAATTCCTATATTACTTAAGCTTGGTAGGCTTTTGACCAGAATGAGCAACACAACTGCAGCAGGCAGTGGTCCACCTGCTTAGTATAATGAATTTGGAAAACAAGCGATATTTGCATGAAATGCATCAATTATTGTTTCTACTTTTCTTGATCATCCCATTTCAAGATCGCCACATTTTCCTGTGATATGACGTTCAAAGCTGAATGTTTTCCAGGTAAAACTGTAATACTTCTCCTCTGCAACGAGGTGTATTCCAACTAGTGTTTTATAATGAGTTAGTTCGTGTTTATTTCAATGTGACTTAACTAAAGTTTGTCTGTTTGAATTTGTTCTCAGGGTAATAGTCAGTACAGCATATTTCAAAACACTTCTTCAGTTGGATGTGCCTAATGGCAATAGACTGGGGTTGTGGCAGATCTGTGGCCGTACAGGACATAGTTAAACAGAATTGAGAGGGAAATGTTGACTGCCAAGTAAAGCAGCATTATCAATTTCCTCTCTCCTGCATTTAAGGAGACAGGGGGAACAGACAGTGTAGGGTTTCCTGATATGTTTTAAGAAAGCCTGGGATTCATTTCCCCACCCTTCCTTCCTATTAGTTGTTTGTTAACTCCCAGGAAGATTCAGCTTTTATGAGACCTCTCTGCTCGCATATTCTGGAAACAGCCTTTGCAGGGCTGTGCCCTGTGCAAATGTGGGGGGAAGGAGAGGAGGTGGAGTGATGATGAGAGCCTGACTTAGGGCAAATGAGCTGAAGAGGAGTTTTTAATTGACAGCATTGCATTCACAACAATACTGTGTTTTAATTTGCCTGCATGAGTAGCACTGGCCCTTGAGTAACCCAGGGTGCTTCAGACACAGCAGTAAGAAATGAAGCAAGTGTCACTGTGAGATTTCTGCCCTCAGAGTGTGGAGTTGAGAAATTATGAGCAAGACGGTGAGGTTCTAAGAAAGAACTTCCATTTGCTCTGCTTCAGGAGAAACCTTGCATGTCTCTTTGCAACAACTGAACATCCTTGACGTTAAGGAGAAAGATGCAAAGACAGAGGTGATTGTACCAGATACTTTGGGATGAGCAGCGACTGTGGATCACCGTGCGTGGCTGGAGTGCACTGAGAAGCTGGATGTTGTGTGGGGACTTTTCTTCATCACAAACAGCACAGAGCTGTTAGTTTGGCTACAGTTATTTTTTTATGAAAGACTGAAAAAAAGACTTTTAACGCTTTTCATTTTTGTTGAATTTCATCTGCTAGTCTGACCTGCCTGCATGAGGAACTGTGCCTCCTTTATATGCAATAGTCATCCTGAAAACAGCCAAAGCTGTGGCAAGATGTTCTGTCTGCTGTGTACAGAACGTTAGGAACTGAGGGTCTCACAGCTTCATGCAGAAACTACTTTGACATTTTCAGCCCATTAAGTATAACTGATTTTTTTCCTTTTTTCTAATAAAACCAGGTATTGGTTTCTGAAGAAATCCCATTCCCAGCTCTTTAAATCTGCATCCTTTTTTTTTTTTTTTAATAGCATTTGAATTTCACTTTTTTTTTTTTTCATTGACATCTAAAATAAAACCAGAGCATCTTTCAGTGCATTAGAAGAGCGTAATTTTGAGGAACTGATTTTTTATTTCATTTGGTGAATAACTTGTTGAAGATACAGGGATAAACACCCATGTCTCAACGCCGCCTTTTAAGGGAAGGACGGGAAAGTCATTTTAGGATCCTACCAAGATTCATCCAAATCCTTCATGGCAGACGTCACTTACGAAATAACCCACGCCAAATATGCTCTGGTGAGGTGAATGTATAGGTGTTCCTGTAGTGTGATTTATATCTACATAGATTGTTGCACTTAAATTTGAGCAGTGTGTTGAGGTGAATATGAGCAGTAAGCAGCCTCTTGTTGGCATTATTGATTTTCTCACCTGATGATTCTTGCAGGAATAAGTATTTTTTTTCTCAAAGCATACTCATGTAGAGATCCAGCAACCTTTGTAGTTAAAAATACATATCTTTCTCCATATTAGATGTTATTTCTGGATAGTGATGACTCTGTCACCAGTACTTACTGCAAAAAAAACTTGTATCTTGTTTTTCCTGTATGATGATATCTAACACACATTTGAACACTTTACACCAACCTTCTTTTGATACTCGAGAACTTCACTGATGCTCTGCTCTTAAGCAATATAACTAATTACACCAAAAAATATTTTTAACTGTACTCAAAAAAATCAGGAAGCATCTGATCTTTAAGTGAAATATACTAAATTTAGGACTTGCCAACACTTTTTCAATCTCAAAGTCTGTTTCATATAGTATGTGACGTAATAATATGTTAGCATGACTGACAATTATATAGTCTATGTGTTCACTAAAGCTACATTTTGTTTGGGTTTTTTTTCTATGAAATAACCCTGACTGGCTGAGATAAACCAAGGAAAATTTTACAATAATTAATGAATCATTTCTTGGTTTTATATGCACAGTGACCTATTATGGTTTGAAAAAAAATACAACTTTTTTTTTGGTCCCTTTTTAAATTAATTTGGAGCATATGAAATTGAAATCAACATAAGATAGCTACCTTTATAGGAAAAGTTTAAGGCCTTTCAATAGTTTGTTCTTGAATTATGACACTTACTCTTAGAAAAAAATAAGAGAAAAATGTCTTTGTGATAGTTCCTTTTACTCAGACCTTCTTTTATACCGTGTTCACTGAGTCTTATGTCATCTCTTTTGCTTGGAATGAAAATAGTACATTCTTTTATAACCTTTTTTTGCAGTTTCTGAAAGTTAAATGTTTCACCTTTCCTGATTTATCAGTTCTAGGCATTCATGAGGGCAAGGTTTAATACTAAATAATAGTCCTAAGTAATAAATTATCTAGATTTAACAATTAATTCTGTTCAGAAAAAGTCTCAATGTTAATTGCTGTTAATCACAGTAAAGTGGAGAAAAAATCAGTTGTATTTTAAACACATGGGATGCAGTCTTAGAAAGCAAAGCAAAGAAAGGCCTCCTCATATTTTAGTCTTACCTTCATGTAGAATTCAACCAATGTAGTGCTCACAATACAGTCAAGTTCAAAGTGCAGCCATAAAAGTTATCACGTACACCAATTATTTAAAAATATTTAAAATATTTTTATTTAAAAATTTTTGGGCTCCTGCTGGTCATTTATGAATGGATTTGAGCTAATTCCAAGTAGACTATGTCAGAGAAAACCACAAATTTAATATATTGAATACTTTCTAACATAGATAATTTTCCTCATTTTTACCTAATTTCCTTCAGACTCAGATTCTTATAACCCTTGTAACATTATACAGTCATTTCATATTTACAGGTTCCTTTCACTCTATATAGGTGTGCATAGTCAGAAAATGGCATGTTTCTGTAGGAAGCTGCCTGTCTTCTCTCCCACCCCTCTTTATTATTATTCCAAAACTCCTTTTGATTGTGCAGCAGCCTTTTCTGTTTGAAGTCTTGAAGTATGCAAAATTTTCTGTTTCCTTTCCTTCCTGTTACCCATTTTATGTTGACAGTAGGAAAGTAATTATATGTTTCTAATGTTAACCTTATATATCCAGTAAGAATTATTCCATTGTTTTAGTCAAAGCCATTTTATGGCCTTTTGGACTGATAAGAGTTTTCCTGCCTTCCTGGTGGGAGACCTCAGTTATCATTCAGTGGCACTTCCAGACTGAATGTTACACAGGAGGTGGATCAAGGATTTAAATTGTGAAAGGTAGTACAGCCTGTAGCTGCACTGATTAAAATTCCAGTTTTGGCAAGCATGTATTTCCAAAGTAAATGTGCTTGTGATTCTGTGAGTCCCATGATGTACGCATCTTTCCTCTACTTGTGACAAAATTAAGCCACTCTGTCTTGTTGTCCCAGATCTCACAGAACTTTGTTCTCTCTTCATTAGCATCTCTGGAAATAGCTGAGAGCAGGTTTGTGGCTTCACCCTTTCCTCACATGTTAACATCTTTAATATACGATATAGAAATCCTTACATGAACTGTGAATGTCCTGATTCATATATGAATCATATATTGATTTTGCATTACCTTATTTACCTTATTAGTTAAACAAAGCTGGACTGGCTTCCAGAGTCTTTATGCATCACCAAATCCAGCTCTGTTTAATTTGCATTTTAACAAAGCAGACTTTATTTATGTACAGCTCATGAACAGTTGGATCCTGCCCTCCTCACTGCACTGCTCTCCATGGGTGTCTTTTACCCAGGGCAGGGTGTGTTGTCTTTATCACCTCTCCTCTGCTGAGCCCTCACTCTTCAGAATGCAGAGGTTTGGGTCCAGGTGCCATGTGGCCTGGATAAGCAGAGCCCAGGCTGGCACAGGGGCAGCATTGTGATTCCTGCATCTGTCCCTGACCCATACATTTCAGCGTGGTTCTGCTTCTCCCAACTGCAGGTGGTTGGGAAAGCAATTGTAGAGTTGAGGAGGGTTTCAGCCCCAGAAAGCCATGGCTTCAAGCAGTCTTCTGTGGGGACAACTGTATCCCATCAACAGGAGGGATTTTCCAGGGCCCTGAACTGCTCTGGTCCTTTGTGATGGGCTTCCCGGTGTGATGTTCTCAGATCAGCCTTGCAGATTCTCTCCTCCCATTCTCTAAGCAAATGGGAACAGTAGGTCAGCTTGAACTGAGAGCTGTAAAACAAGTCTAGCAAGTGGAGGCTCCAGAGACATCTGTCTTCACTCTCTTTCGCACTTAGTATGAACCTGGAGTATCTTTGGACACATCCTGTAGTCTTCATCTCTTCACACTGGATTCAGGTTTGTTTTCTGATTAAGATGCCTGAAGATCTGAGGCAGTTTGCTTTTGTGTATATGCTCTAGGTATGGCATGAATGAATGAATGAATGAATGAATGAATGAATGAATGAATGAATGAGGAGACTGTCCATGTCCCAGGGTCCTTCCAATCCAATCCTGAGAAGTTCTGTGAGAAGGTACAATGAGGCAGTGCTATAATGTGGTGGTCTTAATACTAGGAGAGTTTTGTAGTGAGGCAAAGCTTGGTTAATCCACAACCTGGGTAATCCACCACAAGAAGTGAAAAGTATTCTTGCATCTTCCACGCCTTTGAGGGGATGGAGATGTGGTGCATCTTCTCCTGGAGTTGTATTTCAGTTGGATGTTGGGCATTCGTACATGGAGAGAGGGCTCTAGCTCACAGGCAGGATAGCAAGATGTGTGCTTGTGGAAAATGTCAGACTGAGTACATGAATGCAGCAGGTGTACTTAAGTATCTGAAGGTTTCAACATAGCCAAAGCCTGCCTGGAGTCGTTGTAAACACTGATATTTCTGATCACAGTTAAAGTCTGCCACTAAAACTGTATTACTGTTTTACGTGGACCCGTGCTACAAAGCTCCGTGTGTGTAAGGCTTTGTTTATTATTTGCTGCATTCATGCATTTGTTCGGCTGGCTGAATAAATGTGTTGAAAATTAATTTATTTGAGATTTGGCATTTCCATGCTTCAGATTTCCATCACTTGTCCTGCTGGAAATGCCTTGCACTTTTTCCAGCAGAAAGCTGGTGAAGAGAGTTAAGTGTGAATCCATAGCAGAAGTGATAAACTGCACCAAATATTAAACCTATGAGTGAGCAGTTCAATACAACTGGTACCAGACAGTGTTGTGAATATCTAAGTGAACAACAGTTTTTCTTTGCCTTATTAAAGCCTAACAGGAGTGAAAATATGCTTAGGGCTTCAGCCTATTGCCTGGATGCACTGTATCAGACACTGGGTATATCAGCACTCTGTAAATATTTAGGGTGGGGACATCAGGGGAGAACACTATAATTAAAGAGATAATTACAAGAACAGTGGCATTATTGGAGGAAAATATATTTGTAAAGTCATCTTGTGCCACCTGTTGCATTTATGGAACAAAGTTCACTTAATATGAAAGCTCAGGGTAGTTTGCTCTGAGCAGAGGAAGGGAAAAGTGGAAATTTTTCTTCTCTGATGATGAATCAGAGAAGAATTTCCTTAGCAGAAATGAAGAGCTATTATTTTTTCTCAGAATGGTGTTCATGGCTGGATTCTGTGGCTCGGGGTAAGTTGGCTTAACTTTGTAGTAACTCCTAGATCTTGTAAAGGTAAACAGACTTGTGCAGTCTGCTAAGTCAGGAATGTGTAATGTATGTGGTTTGGGACTATGTTCTTAGAAGCATTTTGAACTCCATATGTGCCAGAACACCCCTGCATTTCAAGAGTCTTAATATAAATTTTGCTTGATCGTTGATTCTTGAAAATACACTCTGCTCACAGAATGCACAGCACTGAACAGCCTGAATGATGGATGGCAGTCTTTGAGTTTTATTTATCCCTTTTTCCAAAGGAAATAAAATATGAGTTATTTCAGGATCTAAATTTTCATCTAAATTTTGTCATAGAACTTTCTTTCCTCTCAGATAGCACCCCACTCCCCCCAGCTTGTTCCCATTTCATATCTGTGATGTGCTTAAATTAAATGATTTATTGGGCTCAGCAAAGTCACTCAGTTTTAAAATGACCACATCAGCAAAAGCAGTCACAGCTGACATCCTTCCAAGGACAGAAAAGTTCCTAAGCCATCAAGAGGGACCTGCTGCTTCTCTCTGAAATCGATTTTGGAGCATCATCACACAATTTATAGGGTAGTTGGAATGTGTTCAGTATATGTTTTCTGATACAGAGGTTGTTACTGTTCAGAATTAACATTTCAGTAACACCGGCAAATGTTTTTCTTCCTTCACTTAGGTGTCTGTATTGATATGTTCTGTAAAATCAAGGGGCCCCAGACTCACTTTTAAAATGGTTTTCTCTGAAATGTATAATTTAGTTTTGGTTTTCTTAATTTTTTAAATCTTTATTCTTTGTGTTAAAAAGTAGAAGTGAAGGAAATGTATTGTTTGAGGGGTGCATTTTACAATCACAATTAGGTGCATTTTATGACAGAAAGTAGAAATATCTATGATGGATAACATTAATAGCAGATTTCTGAGTGGTTCCACTAGAGATCCCTGAAATTCCTTATTACTTCCCATTTCTTGTGTAAAAAAAAAAAAAAAAAAAAAAAAAAAAATTGAATTCCTTTTAGATCGG
>JAOEGS010005818.1:34324-54957 GCA_025447755.1 Corythornis vintsioides
GAGATCCCTGAAATTCCTTATTACTTCCCATTTCTTTTGTAAAAAAAAAAAAAAAAAAAAAAAAAGATTTGAATTCCTTTTATAGCAACATAAAAATATAAAATTCTAAATAGAAATGTTATAAAAGTTACTACTTTTTTAGTGCCTTTTTTTCTTTGAAAAAAAGTTTTTAGTGACTTTTTTTTTTTCTTTGAAAAAAAGTTATTTCTCCATCTGTATGAATAATAATGAAGCAATATGTAGGTTCTGTGAGACTGATATGCAGGCCACCAATTTTATTCCCCTGGATGATGATTCCTCAAAAAAAACAAGGGCTTTTAAGAATCTTTCCAATTAGAGAGAGAGGCATTTACACAGAATTGAGGGCAGTGTGGAACCTTGCCTCCAGTCTCCTGTTCCAATAGATCCACTGACTCTGAACTCCTTGAGCCTGCTTCTTTGCCCCTTGGTAATCCCCAACTTCAGCCTATGATTTTCTCTTTTTCTTTGCTAAGATTTAAGCTATTAGTGCTATTTTAAAAACCCATTTAATTAGGCACTAACATATATGACATTAATGCCATAGTGTGCAGTGAGTTAGTAGGATTTTCTACTTTTCTTGCTTTCATGGCCGTTGAAGAATATAGGAAGAAATAATGGAATAGTGAAAAAAAATAAAAATTACTGTTTCCCTGATGAATAAGCAGATGTACTGAACTTCAATAATTTAGAGTAAGAATGACTTGCTGTTCTTATAGCATGATTTTGCTTTTCCATATGGAGAATTGTCAACAAGAAGGTATTTACTGTCTGGGCAAAACCAGTCCTGGAGCCAGGATGTAACTTATTTACTCCCTTTATCTTCTTCATTGTTTTTTCAAGAAGTTTCCAATCTCATGTGCTGTTGCAATAATCTCTTCAGCTGTACTGAAGTAATGCTTAGTTAGGTGGTGAGCAATACTTCCTTTTACTATATGTGATTATCGTGTTTAACAAAATCCTACATTACTTCAGATTAGCCTCAAAGGTTAAGCTAACCTGAGAAGGCTGAACACACATGGTCTCATGCTAAAGCATGCTAAGTTAAAAGGATGAAAGTTAATTGTAAGAATTCCAGCACTTCCTGACTGAAGGTGGTTCTTGTATTTATGTATTTATTTAATCTTGTTTTAGAGCCTCTACGTCTTCTTCCAAATCAGGAAATGAAGATCAATGCAATGCTTATGTGTTTCATTTCTTGCTTAGTGATTAAAAAAGAACCCAAAACAAAACACAAAAGTGATTCTAGCCAGACATTAATCCAACCTCACACAGAACTTCTGTTCCTTGCACTTTGACTCAAGCATGAACCCTTCCTCAGTCTTGTTGGTTGGTGAGTTGTCTGAAAATTGACAAGTTTTAGTTATTACATGTGCTTACTGTTTGGTATGTCACAGAATCAGAGAATCATTTAGGTTGGAAAAGACCTCTAACATCATTGAGTCAAACCATTTACCCTACTCTACCAAGGCCACCAGTAAGCCATATCCCCAAGCACCACATCTGTATGGCTGTTAAACACATCCAGGGATGGTGACTCAACCACCTCCCTGTGCAGCCTATTCCAGTGCCTTTCAGTGAAAAATGTTTTCTTAATATCCAGTCTTAGTCTCCCCTGGTTCAGCCTGAGGCCATTCCCTCCTGTTCCATCACTAGTTAGTTGTGAGAAGAGACAAGCATCAGTTTTTGCTGTCACTGATGGTGAGTTTGTCAACTTGCACACAATTCAATGTGAGGGACCAGGCTGTTCAACTGGTTCATTATTCCCTTTTGGAGTGAGGCTGAAGAAGTATCTGGAGGACCCTACAGGAATCTTCTGTAGTTGCTTCTTCTTACTATCCCTGTCATCATATCCAGTGAGTCTGAGCTTCATGATGTTATTTTAATCTCATTTACACTTATTCTTATTGCAAAATTTCACGTCAGTTTTGAAACTTCTGTAAACAGGGACCACAAAAGTGTGAGTCCATGGACTAAGTTAGAAGACCTTGAAGGGTTCAGTGGGAGTAGCTTGCAGTTGTCTTGTAATAAGTAGTTTTGTCCAGTTAAACAACTTGTAGTTGTTAGTCAAGAGTATACTTTCAAAAGTTGTGACTAGTACAATTCTGGTGACAATGTATCTTGTATTGTAATCCTGGATTACAATAATTTGTGATTTGTGAATTACCTACAGTAATTTTAATCTGAATGGAGCTGTATTCTGAAAATCATTTGGAGATTCAGATGGACAGTCTGAACATAGTTGCTTGGTTGCATTAGTCATGAGTAATCCTCTGAAGGATTCCATCCTCTTATTTACTTCTCCCAGAAATCACTTTAGAAGTCTCCACGTTATGTGACATATAGTTTGTATGAATATATGTCAGAGGGATAGTTGAAGAACTTGTTTCTATGTGTCCTTTGGCTTTGAGGGAAGGATCTACTCGCTTTTCAGGCTTTTATTTGAAGTAACAATGCAATCTGTATTTCCCTTCTTTCCTTGTTCTAGGTAGATAAAACATAAGGTTTCATGAAACACAAGCAACTTGTTTCAGGGAGTGAGTCTGCAGACCACAGTTACTCTTTTATCCCTAAGCCTTCATGATTAAAAAAATAAGTATCTTCTCTGTTTTATCCAAGCACTTAGGTAATTCTTACCATCTTTGGTGGATTCCAAAGGTGTATATAAGAAAATGGATAGGGATCAGTAGGTAAGTTGTTTTTAAAGAGCTAACATGTGAAATGAAGAACTCGGTATACTGCCTCTATCCTTTTTATTAGAGAAGCTTTACTTTTACAATGCTGCATGTCATAGCTGGGTTTTTGAAATAGAAACTCAAAACATGTAACTCAAAACCACACAGGTCTCCTTCAGCTTACTTTCACACTCTCTAGTTTTTACCATCTAAACCTCTAGGACACCAGTATTGTGTTCAGACATTTTAACTGAACTGTGCTGTAGGATCACAGATGTTTTGCCACCTGTCTCCGCATCATCTGCAACTATGGCTGTCAAAGATTGTTTAAGGATTTCAGGTGCAAGTTCAGGTGGTGTCTTCTACCTTCTTCAATGTGAACTTTTCCCCTTTTGGTTGATAACATTTGACCTTGGTTCTTTCTCTGTTGTTTTGTTGGGGTTTTTTTCTGACTTCCAGCTATTGAAAATCATGTTATTTTTCAGCAAGGTAGATTGTAATAATAATTTTTGCAGATGTTGTCGTGTGACTTTAAAGAGTTATTTTAGTAATAGATACCTTGAAGAAAAAAAGCTACAGAGTTTTTTGAGTGTTTTCCTGTGTATTTAGAAGTTATTTCCAATTTGAGAAGTAAAATTCTCTGATGTCAGTAAAAATTTTTATGCTGTGCTTTTCTTACAGAAATATCTGATTTTTTTTTAAACTTAAATTAGATAAGAGATGACAGACTTTAGATGCATGTGCTGAATAATGGTAAAGAGTGCTAATGTGGTGTTTCATGAAAAGCTATCTCCTTAGACTGAAGTACATACATTGCTTGTGATGAAATCTTGAATGCTTCACAGATGAAACAGTTTGTAGACACAACAGAATGCCCTATGGCAGAAAGGACATCAGAGAACTAAGAGATTTAGTCATCTTTTAACTCAAGCAGCAAGACAAAATATGTATTTATGATAGCCTGAGGAGAGCTTACTATTTTTTTCCGAGTGTGTTGTCAAAAAAAGGGACTGATATTTTTTGCAGTTCAGGAGAAGAGCTGCTTTGGCTCAGATGACTGGATGTGCAATGCTGCTTATGTGTCATATGAGCCACGGAGGCTGAAAGACACAGAATGATGTAAATGGAAGTTGGATACATCAGCCAAAAAGTGGGACCCTCAGAGTCTTCACTTGGTCCTTTGAGTTCCTAGATATCACTATTTTGTAAGTACAGTTTTTGCAGTGCCCAGAAATATCCCTCTGGGAATGCCAGATTTGCCACCCTAAACTGCAGTGGTGTTCTTAAGCGAGGAGCTCCTCTACTTGTGTCCTGCAAGGCATCCTTCTCTGGTTAGCATGCTCCAAGCCCCAGTAATGTGCACCCACAGTTCAGCACAAAACCAGCCTCTGCTGAAAGTGCTAGAGGAGATTTGGTGGTACTGACCTCTAATACTAGAGCTTTAAACGTAAGAACTGTCCTAGTGTTCCTGAACAAAGCCTGTTTCCTTGCCAAAGGAAGAACTTGGGCTTTAGGCCCAGTTCTTGGAATTTCTTCTATTAACTTGTTTAAATACAGATCAGATTGTATTCAGGCAACTTTAGTTGTGTTGGAAAAGTTTCTAATAAACCTTCAAGTTTTGAGGGGTTAGGAGCTGGTTTTCAGGATCATGACCTTGGATTCAGGTAACAGCTTTCTCCTTGAAAGCACCTAAGCCACCCATTGACAGAAAACCGGTTTGTGGCCTAAACAACTGGGATTTGTCTGGGGGTTTGAGGATAAAGCTCTCACAGTCACAAGAAGTACAGATCCTCCACCCAGTGTTTTCCACTGTGGCACTCTTCCAATATAAAAAAAATAAATAAATAAAAAATAAAAGGTATTCCCAAGTCCATTTTATCAGATAGGTTTTCAGCCTCAATTTCAGGTCACCTCAGTTTAATCCCTTTCAGTGTTACAAATCAACCCAGCATATTTGTCGGGAACAAGGAGTCATGAACAGAGTAGTAACAACTGTTTTCCACATTAGATTGCTTCCGTCTCTGGGTTACAAAACCCTATTATTATTATTGTTTACATTTAAACAATGAGAATGCTCTGTCCCCTCTCTCCCTGTTCCAACTCAGGCCAGCCTCAAACTCTTGCAATCTACTGGGTTTTTATGCATGCTCTGCAGCATAGGTAGTGCACTGCTGCCCTGAAGTCTCCTTTCCAAAGCAATGGGTTTGTTCACTCTTGAATAATTAATTTTAAAAAAACCAACACATTTTCCTCTACAAGACTATGTTTATTTTAGAAAGGAAAAAACAGAGGTTGCTGTTGGTACCTGCAAACAGCATCAACACTTAAGAGACAGAAGGCATCTTTTAGAGCACAATACCCACAGTTAAGCAGGAGAGGGGAGTCATTATAACACAATAACATAAGAACAGAGAAAATGTGATAAAATAGGTTTTGCATTACAGTTTGCCAAATCGAGGAACACACTAGAAATACACTGATTAACTCGCAATCTCTGCTGTTGCATGAGAGGCAGTAACTTCACTGGAATTGCTGCTACAGATAGTAGTGGGCTCACCTTAGGGCTGTGTCCATTTCTCACTGTTTAAGCTTCAGGAGAAACCTCAATCACTAGTCTATAGCACCACACCTGATCTGCAGACCTGCTTGCTAAAGGAGTGTTTGCATAAGCTCTGTGTCAGCAAACTGTGCTGGTGGCTGCACCTGTGAATCTTTAAACACCTTTGGATCCATCCCAGCTGGGCTGGCTAAAGCTGAATACCACCAGTCAGCTACCAGGAGGTGTTGGATGGATACATGTGGCTTTGTTGTGGGGGACAAGCTGATGATAGAGCTGCAAGTCTTTTCCTTGCATTCAGGTACAGTGAGAATTTCTTCCTTCTTGCCTGAAGAGGAAACATGAAACGAGCTCAATGAAGTTATGGATTTTTCTTGTTGGTCTGTGGAGACTATTATACTTACATGATTGTGCTTATTTGTGGCTGTTTCCTTCACTAGCTAATGAACTAAGGAAATTAAAAGGAAAATGTGGATTTTTTTTTTTTTTAATTCTTTAAGGAACTATATGCAACCAATAGTAGGGAATACATTTTATATGTAAGCTGCATCAAGTTTGTTCATAGTGTGTGAAAAATTCCAATGAAGCAAAAAACCTCTCAGAGCTGCTGGAAAATATTTCCAGAGCCCCAGCATGGAAAAAAATAAATGGACTATCTGGGGGCCTTTTACTTAGTTCCCCGAATGCTCTAAATATGTCCATACAAGATATTCTTTAAATATATATATTTTTAAGTTTTCTTCCCATTTGTAGTGCAACAAATAAATCCTCATTGAGGAGTGAGGTTATTTATAATATTTTTAATGTTACTTTGCTGTTGTTCTCTTTGAGCAGTACCTTTGGTTCTTTGCTAATCCTTTGAACTGACAGGCTATAAATATTTGTTATCCTTGATACTTTATGTTTGGAGTCCTGAAAAGGTGTGTATATGTGTGTGCAGTGCTGGCTAAACTGCTGTAGCATATAGACTGGCAGCAGTCACAGGATGTTCTGTGTTTGAGTACGGGGAGGGAGGGGCTTTCAGCAAAGAATATATATAAAGACACTGTTAAATTGCAGTGATGGATGCAGAATGAGACCTTAGTTGAACAGACCATAGTGCATCATGGTCTACAGAGTATGCTCACCTTTGATCCACTTGCCTCAGGGTTTTTTGCTTAATGCAAATACGAGGGTAAGGGCTAAGTTAACATTGGATTAATTGGGTGTGCACTCTGTAAAATAGGAGCTGGTGGAAATGTGTTTTTTGCAGAGGCAACAAGAGGAAGAGTAGAAAGAATGGCTGGGGGGTGGGTTGTCTCTCACTCCTGTGAGATTCATGGTTCAGCTGCTGCATGCATCAGAACAAGTGGAATTTGCTCTTTGGCCTTTGTTTCATCCTTCTTTACATCTTTGTTCTACTTATGGAAAGAAGAAACACAAAACTGTTTCAAAAGCTTTTTTGGGGTTGAGGTATTAACCCAGGGCTGCAAAAGAGAGAGACATCCTATCAATGGAGGTTAGGAGGTGGATGTGATGGGTTGCCAGGTATTTATAGCCTTTTTTTCACCCCCTTATTAGTTTAAGGTTTGCATAGTTACATCTCTTGCATGGCTGGTGCATCTATTTTCTTTACTGTTCATCTCAGAAGAATATTTTTGAGGCATGTTGAAAAATCTTGCCTTCTGAAGTTGGAGGCTACTGCTAATAAACCACTCTTGGCAGAGGAGTGGTTTTGTTGTTTGAATCCACAGTGCTGCCTGAGCTGTCACACCTAGGCCAAAAGTAAATACAGTAATAAGGCAAGGAGCCATAGTTAATGTGGAAAATGAAGGTAATGCTGCTGTTAAAAAGCATGGTCTCCATGCTGCTATCCTGAACAGGCCAGGAAGCATCCCGGGAAACTGGAAAAGAAGGAAAATGTCTCTTGCTTTAGGCTGATTAAAATCTCAGGGACTGACTGCTTTTTCAATCAGGTAAGGATAGAGGTTTCCTGTTTGCTTCCCAGGGACTGGAAACAGGACACAGTTACAGCTGCTCTGCTGCACTTGTTTATGGCTGTTACAACTACTTTTTGCAGGGTTAGAGTTTGGCTTTTTATACAACAAAGTGTTTAGTTAAAGGGTTCACTGCCTTTTTTTTTTTTTTTTTATAATGTTTCTTTCAAAATCCTGCATCTAGCAAGTAGAAAGGTCAGGTGTGATTGTATGTCGTGTCTTTCCACAGAGAGCAGCCACTGTGAGCTTGTCTCCATTGACTAAATTTAACCAAGAACCACTGAGCACGAGGTATTTTGTTCTCTTACTGCAGTGAGATTTTCTTTCTTTGAAGGAAGTGAATTTCTATAGAGAACCTGAAGCAGTTCTCCAGTTTGGCTCAGAAGTAGTCAATCTAAGTATGTTTTCTGCTCTTTCTTTTTGATCAGTGAAAAATGAGCTTTGGTTGCTCTTTGCTGATGCTCTCCTTTTCTTGAGAGAACCATGGAGCTTGTTGAAGCCCAGGAGGGAGAAATGATTGGCAATGGGAGAAATTTAAATGCTATTTTGGGAACCTCTAAGTGGAGAGAATGGTGAGCTTTGAGCACTGCTTGATGTGTTCACTTGTGGTTTTTTCACACTTCTGTGAGTGGGGACTTGGTGGGTTGCACAGCCACAGGCAGTTGCAGCAGCTTGCATGCCTTGGACACAAAAATTCTAGATCATGAGTCAAAATCAAAACTGGGTTGAAAAGCAAGAAGCTTAAGAAGACAGAGGCATTTTTCTCCTACTTGTTATGTGGGGGTTACCATTTTCAAGGGTAACCTCACAATAATGTGAGTCAGATTTATGCAGTTTAAGGCTTAAGACTGATGGTCACCTCATAAGGATTTTGCCTATACTCGAAAATGAAGGCAACTGACATGATCTAATAGCTAGATATTTTTATTTCATTCAGAGTTAATAATGATCCTTCAGTAATGAAATAACTAGCTTGTCCAAACCCACCCCAATTGATTAATTCCATCACATCTTTAAAATAATGTTTTCTGTCTCTTAATTTTATCACATATCAAAAGCAGGTTTTTCTTCTCCCCGTCCTGTTTGCTCTTTCAAGATTTTGGGGAACTCTGGAAATGTTCCTTTCCTTCCTTTATAATAAAAAAAATATATATATATATAGTTTCACTGCCTTTATCTGTGTTCATCAGTGTTACAGGAGCATCTGATATTTTTTTTGGAACCAGTTCTCCAACGTTTGCCCTGAATGTTTTTCTGCATCCTGAGTATCTTATTAAACTGAAAAAAATAAATAAATTCTATGTACTTTATGAGTCATAAAAAGGGTTTCCCATTGCTGACAAAGTTTTCTTTTCTATTTTGACTGTAAATATAGTTGTGATTGTGGCACAGCCCTTCATTTGTTATAATGGTCTCTGATAGTTTTCCTTGCTTTCTGGAGTAATAATCTTATGCTTCAGAATACAAAAGAAAGCTTTTTTTTTTTTTCTTTTCCTGAGTTTAATTCCTGTGCAGGAAAATCTCTTGATTTTCCTGATTTTTAGTCCTGCCTTATATCTAATTCCAGTGATGTTTTGGTTTCCACCTTTTATTCTAGTTTTCAATTCTTATCAGACTGCAGTCTTCCATCTCCTGAATTTTGAATACCAATTCAGATAAATTTAGCACAGAGCCAGGAGTCCCCTTTTCCTCACCCCAGTGCAGCCACGTCTTGCTGCAGGCGCTGCTGTACGGAGCACTGCTGCTGTTTGTGAAGTTAAAAGGTCACATCCATTTCTTTGTTGGCTTTTGCAGCTGTGTACAGACAAAACTGTCACCAAATCCTGCAGGATAAAGTGTTTTACTGCTAACTCCTGCACGATTAAATTCGACCTTCAGAATAGTCCAGTTTTTGTGTCTCTCTGAAATGAGAAACTTCAGCAAATCCTACAGCATGGTAAAGGAGAGGACTATGATTAAATGCTTCTGGGGAAGCTGGTTCAGAAAGGGCACCTAAATAGAAAATATAAACTGATTAAAATTCAATTCACAAAACACCAGAAAGATATAATTATAAGATTAGAAACAAACATGTAATAACTGCATTCAGTGGCCAGGCTTCTGTCATGTTTTTGGGGAAAACCTCTAAGTGTAGTCATTAGGTCAAAGAAATGCCATCCCCAATAAGGTGTTCCTTAGAAATTACTGATGTGTTGGGTTTTTTTTTCCTTTTCAGTTTTGCTTTCCAGATGGTGTAAGGGATGTGCAGTCTTCAAAGCTTTGAAAATTCCTATCTTACAGTGTAAAATGTGCTTTCTAAACATAATTTTTTAGCAGCTTTCCTACATTTCTTCCTGGTATAATACACTTTTGAAAGATATTTCAGGGCTAATTGTATTAATTGAACAGCATCCTTCACTGTTCAGTTCTCTGGCAACTATTGGTATTACCAGCATGCTCATTTTCATGGAAAGAATCTTCATTCATGGATGGCTGTTTTTGCCTTTTTTATTTTATTTTTTTTTTTCAGATCACGAGTTCTGGTTGCTTCTGCTTGTTGAAATTTAGGTTTAGATGTGATACAGGGAATTTTTTTGAGGCCTTAGATTCCAAATATAAAACTGCCAAAGCTGTTTCAAAATGGGTTGGTTTTGTTGCTGCATGGTAATTTAACAAGCTGCTTTGTATGATGGGTTTATCCAAGCACGTGTGTTTGTGTGTGTGTATGTATGATGTGTATATAAACTCATTTCAGTGTTTTGCAATCTTTGATGTAAACCAGATGGAATTGTCAGTTTTGAATGCTTGATGACTTTAAAAATAAAAAAATCTTTTTTGAATTCAATCTTTAAAAAAAAAAAAAAAAAAAAAAAAGCCCCAAGAAGGATTAGAAGGAGAAAATGAATAGGCCTTTTAAATAGTCTGACTAGGTGCCAACACATGATGCATCAAATGTCTTCAAAACTCCACCCAATTATAAATTCTGCAGTTACAGGTGTGAGTTAGGTCTATTTTGCCAGGGGTTTTTTTTGGCAACCATATGCATTTACATTATGCTTATTATCTTATAAGGATTGCTTTTGACATTCTAAATTCCACAAAGTCCACATCATTTTATTGATGTGCTATTTGCTAAGTACATCCCTGAGGGAAAAATACATTGAATAATTATACTTTAAGGTTGAGCTTCCCTAACTTTAATATCCTTTGACACAAATGTGGCCACCCTTGTGTTGGACACTTGCACTTGCTCTATTAAGCAGGTACAGTACCTTCTGTATTTAAGCCACAGTCATAGTTTCCTTCTCTGAGTTTCATGAAATGAAGATGATGCATTTGCCCTCAGCTGACTTTGAATGAATCCTTTAACAGCTTCTCCCTCAGTGTCTTCCTCTGGAATGTGGGCTGGAGGATGTCACTCACAGCTCAAGCTCAACCTGAGCTTGGAGCATCAGTGGAATTGAAATGAATTTCCTTGCTTATAAATATATACACATGTGCCCACGCAGATTTTCTCAGGAGGGCTGTTGCTCTTATGTGTTTTAACAGAACATAAAATTACCCTTAAGTCTTGTTGCTAAAATGAGTGCCCACATACCACAGTTTCCTCTTTGATTGTACTTTAAGCTGGATCTCAAAGACCAGGGAAGGTTTTTGTGCTTTGACTCATTTGTTCATTTGTGCTGCTGTTCTCTAAAGTGCACAGCAAGGACACCAGGTATTATCACCATGAAGCAAATGTTTCCCTCATGCACATGCTCCAAAAAAAGCATGCTAAAATAAAAAGGCATTTGGTTATTGGCTGGAGCCCTCTTTTCCTAGGAGAGTGTTTCACAGGACCCTGGAGCTTCTCTCTAGCTCTATGAAATTATAAGTTTTCTCTGCAGAATGGAACTGATAGAAGAAAAAAAAAAAAAAAATCACCTTTGTCTGAAATACTTTTTAGCCAGACAGTTGAGGCCAGTTTCCACAGAGACTTGGTGTGGGCTCCTGTCTCTCCAGCACAGTAGAGGAGGCTGAGCTCACTGTACCATTTCTTAAGGTGTTTTGTTAAATCTAAAGACACTGGTTCCTGGGGGTGAAAAGTGGAAGTGGAGGTGTGTCTAGTGGGTTAGTATTGAAGGGTTGAAACAAATAATGCTATATTTTGGTGCTCTTAACCATTCCCATTATTAGATCTTGAGTGGTCTGGGAAAAATGTATGTAATGATGGGTTTTGGAGATCTAAGGCTAGGCAGGAGGAAGCCAGGTGGGAGTCTGGAGGATGGAAATGACGTGCATCTGTTGACTGGTTCAGGAAATTAATTATTTTTAAGTAAATACTTGTGTTTTTTACCTGAATGACTTTTTCCAGTCTTTGCTCTGAAATCTAAAGGCAGAAGCCTGTTGAGAGGTAATTGTCCATGTTATGTACAACACAAAGGTGTCCTGGAACAGGCAGTGTTGATTGATACTTCTCTCTGTCTTGACAACTCAAACAAGCACAACCAACACACTGTTGGTGGTTCTTTTTCCTCTTCTACATTCATGTTTCCAGGGTGTTTTCCTTAAGGAAGTAGCCAGTTTGCCAAAATGTCAGGTTCTTTTCTCTTATGAATGAGTGTAGGTCAGAGGGAGAAGGTAGCTCCTCTTTCACTTGGTTTTAATATCTGAAGAAAGGCCATAAAACTTCCTTTCCCTTTCTTTGTTTGGAAAGCATTCCCATGCCTGCTTTATCATTGTAAAGCTTCAGGTAGCAAGAGTTAGTTTTTTGGCATGCTGTGCTGCAGGTGAAAGCAAACCCCTGTTACTACTCACGGTCATATCTAGTCAGCCAAGGTTATTGCTGAGGACCATCACCAGTAAATGTTTGAGACCAGCTTGGTGCTGTCAGGTAAGAAATGTGTCAGTGTGTCTGGTTGCACGTGCTGTGTCATAGGTGGCAGGATTTCTAGCTGCTCTCTGACTGCTCTTCCTGGAGCCACTTCCTAGCACAAGAGCTAGATATAAAATGTTATCAATTGTGATCTTTGACGACTACAAGGTAAGATATCACCTAGGAGCACACACATCCAGCAGGCTGGCTGGGTGACAGGCTGGGAAAGGAGGGAGTATGGGCTTGGGGCCCAGACGTAGATCCTGTTGCTGATGTTGCAACAGATGCTGTTACCTGATCCAAGAGAGGTCACTTACTCTGTCTCAACTTTCTCATGTGTGAGTATTTACTTGACTTGTGGGAGCAGTGTGAAGACTCATTCACTAATTTCAAACTCCAATATGATAATAATGACCTCATGAAATACAGAGTAGCTAATAAAACATTTCTAAGGAGTGTTGTTTATTTTAAATCTACCTTTAATTAAAAACATCTGGTATTGCTTAGGAAAGTTGTGTTTTGACATGGTAAAAAAATGTAACGGGCACCAAAATGAAATGGCAGAGTATAAAGTAAATTACCTCAATTACATCCTTTAGGTCACGTTGTAATGCCGTGCACTGAATAGAGCTGCTTGTATAGGTGGTAGATTTATTATAATGCAGCTGACCGGTTTGGGGTTATAAACAGTTCCTGCCACATGGCAGTGGTGAGAACACTGTGGGGCACTTCAGAAAATTACCTCTGGTGTGGTCTGTGGGTGACCTACGTTGGTTTTGGGTTTGCCTTTATAGGATTGGTTGATGGCTGGGAGTGCTGAAGCAGAAACAGAGCTTTTCCCCATCTGCAGATGGGATTTTGTGAACAGATGTAACCATCAATCCAACTTTTTAACCTCATTGTCCTGTTTCCTTGACCCTTCTTGTAGGGTAAGGGCTCTTATAGCACTGGGAAGTGAGGAAAAACAATCTGTTTTCATATGGTTGTTGCTGTCACTCCTGCTCATTGGTTCACTCTCTGTGTTGGTGACCCTGGATTGCCGGTAACTAATCTCAAGTGTATTAATTAACAGGTAGTCCTGTCACTGGACAATTACTTTAAAGGATCAAGTAAAGCAAGTCAGCAGAGCTTTTGTGTCTGAAGGATCATATGGAATATTTTGGTTATATCTGACTTTATTATCTGTTGAGTTATTTTCCATTTCGTTATTAATAAGATTTGTACATATTCTCTAACGTGACTTTGTAAGTTGCAGTGCACTTTCTTTTGATGGTGCCTGCTGCTTTGGATAGGCTCCTTCATAAGAAACAGGTGCTTGATGGGTTTACCACCAAGGAAAACATCCCAGTTTGGTTCCGCCAAAGACATGTGGGTGAGGATTCCATCACAGACGGGAAATACTGGGTGCATTTCTGGGGAGCTTTCTAACCAGAACTCCTTGGAAGATGACATTTCCCTTGGGCAGTTAGTTTCCCTGTGTGGGGAAGGGGTAAGTGGTAGAATGATGGATTTGCTGGATGATCGTTGGTTAAAACTGGGGCTTTTAAAGGGAGGTTCATAACCAGGCACACTTAGGATTAATTTTGTAATGCGTTCATTGCTGATGTTTGAACAGTGCACGTGGTCACGTTTCGAGCAAACAGCTTGCATCTAATGCACGCCAGAGCTTTATGCAGGAAAAGAAGCAGTAAGTAACCAGCAGCCAGCCAGCCCTCCAGAGAACCTCTGAGCCTGCTGACAGGCACAGTTGCTCTGCGTGTAATTTGAAGAAGGGTATTGTGTCCCCGGTGGCTTGGCTTTGACTGAAAGATGGAGTTTTGCACTCTTGTTTTGCACTGAAGACGGGCTCACAGATAAATAGGTCACTGGCGGCGGAACTATTTTGCACTAAATCGATTAGAAGCAACATGACCTTAAGCCTGATCTCCTTGCTCTACAGGGATATTGCTGAATTGTGGCTGCTCCTGAAGAAAAGCACAGGTGGGGGTTAGTCTTTCCCATTTTCTTACCCACTTGATTGCAGGTCAAGCCGGAACTCTGTCTCCCACCAAGGAGAGTGGGATGTGGTTTAGGACAAAGGCAGGAGCTTTACTCTTTTTGTGTACATATATATATATAAATATATTTTATTGTTACAGGTGTGTGTTCCATCCTTCTGTAAATTTGCAGTGTATCCTTTTCTTTGCAGGAGTAATTCTTGGCACATCAGGTGGTACAGGCACTCCCTCTATTCCCGTATTTTCCAGGGCAGGGACTTTGCAGGGGTCTCCAGCAGCGATGATGGCAGTCGGAGCCACTGCTAAAGCTTACAAGGAGAACTGGCGGTCGCTCAGAGCAGTCCTGCTGTTGCTGAATTACAGTGGGTTTTAATTTCCAATTCATTGCATTTGATGTAAATAGCAGATACTTAATTTCTCCTCATCCCTCTTTGAGGTAGGGGAGAAAGCACTGTTTCTTCTGCAGGATACCATTTGGCATCCCCTAGCTGTTAGTGGAGGAGGGTTAATCTAAAATGCATTATTTCTTAAGTTCCTTCAGTCAGAGCTTTCTATAGGAATGTTGTTTCTGTTAAGATATAATGAAATAGTGGAGATATTATTTGCTGTTAATAGTGCAGCTACAGTCTATTGCAAAACTGAAAGCGTGTTTTGTGGAATAGAGACAAGCAAAAATTGCTTCCTTATTCTGGTGCTTGAATTCACATTTCCAGTTCTGTTTTCTGCTTTTGGTATGCGTGACCACTGCAGAGGAGGACCAGAGAAAGAGCACTGAGTCCACAGACTGGTGTCTAACCTTCCAATGTTACTGGTTTTGAAATGTGAAATTTAAATGAAGCAGGTATGTGTAGAGTGGGTCTTGTAACTAAAGGGTGGCTCTTCTTACTAATCTGTAATTAGTATTACTAATTAAATAACCAGCATGTGAGTCTGAGCGCTCTGCTTTTCACTTGTGCTCCATGTTACTCTAGGGGTAATACCAAAAGGCATGCAGCTTAGGAGGAAAGAATGAAAGATTTAAGAAAGGTGAGGCGAACCAGATGGAAAGGGTGGAGGGATTAATCAGTCTGAGTAACCTTTGGTCATTATGTGCATCCTCCTCAGCCCTGTGAGGGGAGGGGTGGATTTAGGAAATGGCTGATTATTCTACAAGAGAGGGAATGTCTGTGTTAAACTGCAGAACCAGGCAGTGTTTTGTGTCAAATCATGGTGATCCGTATGTAGCCGTGCCAGGGCTGTTTGTGTAAGTTGCCAGGTTTAAAAGAGGGGGTTTAAATTTGTATTTGATTATTGAGAAATGAGTGAGCAGGGCTGCTGTTGTTAGCAACTGCCAAAGCTCGATTCTCATCTGCTGACTGCCACCGCTGCTTGTGGGCATGTTCAGCATGTCAGAAAGATCTCCTTCCTGGAGAACTGTTGAAAGATTGTTTGAAGTGGGCAGAACGGTCGTCCCTTTGTCCAGCTCCGGTGTTTCCTTTTCCTCCTCAGTTCTGTACCGGGTAGTTTTTTGTGCCTACAGTTGGCAGAGGGGAGAAATTCAAGTGAAGGAGAGGTCTCTGGTACCCTTCTTTCCATTCTCAAACCTTTGAAAATTTCCAAGGAAAACAATGTCTTCTTGAGGAATTTCTTTGTGAGTCCATGTGTGGGAGTGAGGGTAAGGAGGTGACAGGGTGAGGAGAGGATGGGTTCGGGATATGGGCACAGTACATGAGCCTCTATTCTGCTTAAAGACTAAAGCAGTTGTGAACAGTGCTGCTTCTGTTTTTTGGCATCCGTAGGGGATGAAGGCACCTCCTGTCTTCTAGGTACATTGCAAGACATACATTTCTGACCCAGTTTGTGTCTGTGACAGTGGGGTACAAAGCCAGCACTGTCCACCCATGGCTGTGGATCCCCAGGAGTTAGCAGGGTCTCTCCAGGGGACAGGATCTCATGGAGAATCCCTCGTGGAGGTTCTCCTAGCTTTCCTTATAGGTAGGGAATCTTGCCTGTGAGACAGGTCTGGTGTGATCACCTCAGAGCTGTAGTGCTGCAGCAGGAAGGGATCTGCTGCATGTGGCAATTCTGCATCCTGCAAAGCTCTCGGTTGTTGACACACAAGATTGTGAACAGCTGCCAGCAAACAAATTATTAGCTGAATTTTTTAGAAAGCAGAGCTGCTTGTCATGACTCTGAACTATTTTCTCTTTCCTTTGGAAAAGCTGATGCCTTAGCTTTCTTTTGGTTTTTTAGAAAATGGCTACACTGTGTAATACGTGGTTGCAGATAGATTTTTATTAGCCTGAGATTCAGCAAGTGTGTCAACATAACTGAATTTTGCCCCATTCTGTATTCGGTTTTAAAGTTAGTACACTGACTTTAGTACACAACTTAGTTTGTTTGTGTTCATTTGTTGTAAGGCCATTATGTCTATTTTGGAAATTTTTCTTTTCAGGATTGTGAGGTAGGCTTAGGGACTTCTCACCAGGGAATTCCTTCAGAATTACAGAAAAAAATTGTAGAGGACCCCTGAATGTCATTTAGTCCTTCTTCTTGCTCTGATCAAGAATAATTTTAATTAGTCTTCTAACCTGTCTGCCTGAGGTTTACGTATCTCTGAGTGTGGAGATGGCTCAGTCTTACTGAGCAGCCTGTTCTAGTGCTTGGCTTTTCTCATGGTGAATTTATTTCCCTTGCATCTGGCTGGAATTTCCCATGGTGCAGTGTTTGCCTGTTGCCTCTCATCCCTTTGCTGTGCAAAATTTCAATAAATACATTAACTCCTTTCTAATGAGTATTAGTGTCTTTAAAAAAATAAAATATACACTATAGACTTCCATAGAGCACCTCAGTGGTGTCACAAACTCAGTACTTACTGGGACCTTGGGCCAGGTTTTTAAATGTAAATCCCCATCTTAGCACCCCTGATGTGACCTTTTTTGTTCATTTTGCTTTTTATTGGTTTCTTTTAACCCACCTTCAGTCTCAAAGCAGCATAGTACCCAGTGAGGTCTAATGAGACTTCATCTGAAAATCCTCTTCACTGCACTGGAGGGATGAGAGCTTCTGCCTCTCATTACCATTTTACCCTGAAATCAAGGGAACCTTGTATGTGTGTTTCTTCCAATGCTTTCATAGATGCTGTGTCTCAAGCACTTCTCTAAGCATCAAATATTTGTGACTTTTTTTTTCACGTACATGGCTTTTTCTCTTCAGAAAGCAGCACTACTAGATTTCTGATTTGAGGAGAGGATGCAAAGCCTTTGAAAATGTGAGAGCCGTTGCTCCCAGTGCTTTTTAAAGACCCTGGCTTTTATAAACCTTCATTTCACAGAGCCTGTGGAATGGTAGCAAAGCTCAGCTCTGCTGTGTTTATTCTTGTTTTCTGTTTTTATGCTCAGATGATAAATTGTGGGGGTCATCTAGTTCAGAATAAGTGATGTATTTGTTCTCAGTCTGAATGTGTCAGAGGTTTGTCAGTTTTAAGTTCTAAGCAAGGATTTTTCTCACTTTATGACCATGGCTTCCCTTAACAAAGGACAAGTTGTAACTTTTTTAATGTGCATCAGCTTTGCACTTGGCATGAATAAAATAGGGATTTTTTTTTTATTTGTTGTTGTTCCAGGAAGCCTAAGTACTTTCCTGTATGCCAAAAAGAGCAGATTTTTAAGAGAAAGTTGTCAATCTTTGGATTTAGAGTCTAATAAAACAATCCCTCAAAACAGAGTTACTATGTAGTTAGACTGTTACACTTATGGAAACAATCTTTTTTTTTTTTTTTTTTTTTTTTCAGATGAAACACTGAAATGTATTAAATTATATCCTCATGGTTTCAGCTTCCATCAAAAATAACACCTTGCTTACAGGGCCAGAGCTGTAGTTAACAGAACTTGATTAAGTCATTAGAGCCATATGCCCAATTCCTTGATTGGATAATGAAAGGATGTTTAATTTAAAAATTAAAATTGGGTTTTCAAGGCAGCGTGGATGGAGCCCAGAGCAACTTGGTCTAAGACATCCTGCCCATATCAGAGGGGCTGGTCTAGGGAACCTTTAAAGGTCCCTCTCAACCCAGAGCACTCTCTGCCAGCCTCACAACTGCTAGCACTGCAGCCTAGTGCTGGGATGAACATCATGCCCTGTTCCCAGTGTTTCAAGCAATGTGCTGTGCAGGCTGGCACTGCAGCCATGCATCTTGGCAATCCCCCTTTGAGTAAAGGAAGTCTCATTTATCTCCAGAAAAAATGTGTAAAATAAGCAGTTACATTTTTACCACTCTGCTGTTTTATAAAAGTTATTTTAATTTCAAATCAAGAGTAAAATCACACATTACTTAAAATCCTGTCTTGCTTCTAAAATATCATAGAAAAACAGTATTTGGTTTAGTAGAATTGCCAGGTATTGGTGCAGCTGTGCATGTTGACCTTTCTGTCAAAGCTTTGGGGCCTGCTTTGAGATCATTCTGCAGAGGGACATTTGAAAGCAGGTGGTTTCAGTGGAGAAGAATCTTTGGTCTGGTTGCCTGAAAAGATGTTCACTTTAACATATGTGTTTTAAGCTGTGGGACTGCATCATTAGTTTTTAAGTCACACTGAAGACAAATTCTACAATTTCCATGTAGTTCTTTCATTTAGAGTTGATCTTTGTGTTCTGCATTTGTAAAACTTCCCCCTTCTTTGCAAAGCTTTAGGACTTAGAAAGCAAAATTCTCATAATAATTTCCTCAGAGCATTGAATCTTATGGAATGCAGTTGGCAAAAATCTAACATTTTTGTTACTGTGTGGAGATTTGCTTGCTAAAGTACCAAGTGAGACACATCTGGGTCAGCCACCCTCTTATCACTTGAGTGCTTTTGAGGAGAACATTCTCTGCCACTCAGGCTGTAGCTAATATTTCTCTGTTAAAAAAATTAAATTAAATCCTTTTTGCAAAATCTGCTTCTTGATGGTGATTAAGTACATCTAATACCCTAGATATGCTTTTATACTACACATTCAGCATCATTTACAGTATTAAGGAGTTAATGATGCTGCAGTTTTGGCTATATTTGTTAATCCTATTTTGAAGGCATGGTTCCTAGTAGTCTGAAACTATCCTGCAAGAACAGAAAATGGCTTACTAGCAAGCAAATAAACTTTATTTTTCTTTCTTCAGGACATCCTGGAAGGAATGTGAGAGGAATAGTGTTGTTGCAATAATAAGATCATACCACCAGCTGAATTTTTTGCTTTTAGATGGAAAATCCATGTGATGGTGTTGCTGTGCTTTATCTCCAAGTCCTCTTTGCAGCAGTCAAAATTACTGAAAGTTCCTCTTCCTTCTTA
Source organism: Corythornis vintsioides (assembly GCA_025447755.1). Lineage (NCBI taxonomy): Eukaryota > Metazoa > Chordata > Aves > Coraciiformes > Alcedinidae > Corythornis > Corythornis vintsioides. The sequence continues at coordinate 53,686 of JAOEGS010005818.1, forward strand.
GTTTGGGAAAGGAGTAATTATCATGATTTGAAATAATTATCATGAAATAGGATGAAGCATCTCTTACCAAAGCTGATTAGGTGTGGAAACTAAACTGTCTGCAGCAAAAGCTGCAAAACATAAGAGATGCTGTAACTGGCTAATGCTGTCAGATTTCTTGCAACAACTGCATTATCTCTCACTCCCTTTTGTTGTTGTGTTTTGGTTTTTGGTTGGTTTTTTGTTTCTTTCTTTTGTATTTTTGCTTGTTTCTACTTGGTTTTTATTATTTATTGTAGCTCCTAATATAATCTGTTTCAGATTTTCTTCAAATATAAAGAAATACTAGATCTTGTTGATCCTTAGATTGCATTCCTAATTGCTACATACTTCTAGTTTCACATCATCTTGGTTTTGATTAGTCTTCTAAGCTGTATCCAAACTTAATTCTGACTCCTGAAAAGCTATGGGACTACAGGGTATATGTGTGAAGAAGGTGTGAGTGAGGAAGCAAAAGAGGAAGATGGAGCTTTTAGCACTTGAGATCCTGTGTGTGCATCTACTGTACAGGAAAGTGAGAGTATTGTGCTTCCTCTGTTGCTTGTGCTTTGAGGTGTTATTATTCAGGCAAATTAAGACTGAGAACTTTCTTGCCTTTTATATGAGTGGAGGTGGAAGAGGGAAGAGAACAAATAAACCCTTTGACATGGATAATAACAAATCGAAAAATTTGAGAGAAGAGTTTGAGAGAAATAAAAGTCTTGGTTGGCTGTCAAAGTGTGCTCTGAGCAGCTGCTTCAGAACTGGAGTCAATACAATGAGGATTGTTACACCTCGTGACCTGTGCCAATCTAGCAGCACTGCATTTGCTGCACACCTCAAGTTTTTCCTTAAAAGAAGGATCAGTAATTAACCTCCTGACATGAAACCAAACCATCATCCTCATAGTGTTGTAGGTTATCCTGTGCCAAAGCTTCATGTTTTGTGATCTCAAAGAAAAAAAACCAGGTGGCCTTACTTTATTTTCCCCTTTATTTGTGATCACAACAAGCAAAAATTGTGTGATTAAAGCAGGTGGCTTAGATGGCATCTATGTAACACAAAGGGGGTTTTTGTTTTTCTGTTATTTCAAAAGTTCCTTGCATTTGAATAGCAGAATTGCAGCATTTTGGGATTAATTTATGTCTCTTCTAAGTAGTTGTGGTGTTCTTTAGGTATGATTAAACAATTGGTGTTACCACATTTCACTTGTATAATATAAAAATTACAATTATTATTTTAATATTTAATATC